>ONZH01013850.1:0-17072 GCA_900303285.1 Rhinella marina
ATGAAGGTAGATGGAGAAGACCATGTGCGCTGCACAGCAAATTTGTTCAAGACGGACATATCCTATTTCTGCCCATGACGTAGCTGTAGACCTTGTGGAATGGGCTTTCACACTTAGAGGAGAATACAATCCCTCTGTGGAGAAACATTGTTCTATCAAACTTTTAATCCAACAGGAAAGTGTCGATTTAGGTTACTTTGACACTAGCGTTGGAGTTCTCCGGTATTGAGTTCCGTCATAGGGGCTCAATACCGGAAAGAAACCCTTCAGTTTTGTCCCCATTCATTGATATTGTTGTCTGGCCCACCTTCTGTTATACATATTTGTGCAGGGCTTGTACTGCCTGTTTCGCTAATAAATGACGGCTTGGGACTCTCCACCTCAGCTCAGCACAAGCCATCAGTTCTCTGAAAGGGAGGGACTGCAGTACCAGCAACTTGACCAGGAGCACGTTCTGCTTCGGCACCGTAGGATGACAACACGCGCATTGCTGTTTCCTGGCTTTGGTGATCAATTCAATTAGTCCCTACAGAAGATACAATCAATACAATACAATCACCGAGCAGGAAGATACTGTTGAATCAACAAGAAATTTTCCCAAAAAAACCAACCCAAAACAAATTTCACCACTGAATGGCTAATCAACAGAAGATACTGAACAAAGTCACAGAGCGGGAAGATACAATACAATCACCGAGCAATTTGTCCAAAAAAGGCTGTATCACCCAAAAAAAAAAATTTCACCACAGAATGACAATGTAAATTCACCACAGAACGGCTAATAAGCCCTTTCTTTTTTCCCACTAATACACGCCCCCAAAAAAAGGCTTTAGAACATATAACTGCGATGTTAAATGGATAAGAAACCTTTTTTTTGCCACTAATACACGCCAAAAAGGGCTGTAATACTCTCACTTCACCACACAACGGCTAATAAGCACTTTCTTTTTTTCCCCACTAATACACGCCAAAAAAAGGCTTTAGTACATATAACTGTGGTGCTATACACCAAAAATTACTTTTTTGCCACTAATACATTCCAAAAAGTGCTGTAATTTTCCAACTTCACCACAAAACAGTTAATAATCCTTTTTTTGCCACTAATACATAGAACTAATAAGATCAATAACAAGAACGGTTTGCTGGAATTACAGAGCAATTTGGATCCCCAGTCAGTGCAGCAAAGTGTAATAGGATTGTTTCTAATACCCAGGCTGTACACTCCCCTATTGAACCCTGTTCTGCTTCAATACTGTGGAATACTTCCCTCCTTATCCTTTCTCTACACTTATAATGCTCTTTCCCTGAACTTCTATTGAGCAAAATATAAGTTTTCAAGTGTTTCCTAGCACTGTCCCTAGCGCTTGCCAACATCTCTCCCTGTACTAAGTACACTGGAAAATGTCAGAATCCAAAATGGCTGAGGCTATTTATAGGGCTGTGACATCACAGGGCGGGCTGGCTCCTCATTGGCTGCATGCATGGCATTGTGGGTAATGCCTCTTTCCCAGAGTTCCTTGCTTCATGTCCTTCATGTGCAGCAGCCATTTTCGGGAAAAAATGTGATTCATTACCGTGAAGCGTCAGGAAATTCGGATTTGGTGAGAATCTTATATTTCCTGAAATTCTGATCAAATTCCACTTCGTCAGCTTCGATTCGCTAATCTCTAATTGGACGGTTTGCCATCTGTGTACTGTCTTATCCAGCCTCCAGTGTACTGTTAGAGAAAACAACATTTGTGAACATGAATCAGGCATGGATCCATAAGATCTTTCATTGCTGCTAATTATCACCAGCCCAATGATGCAACTGCTGCTGTCCACCAGGTTCCATAGAGTGCTGCTGCTGCTGCTACTACTAGTCCTACATAGGTGCACATCTTCTGCCTTGTCTGCCAGATTCCATACTGTACTGCTGCAGCTACTACCGCCACTACTGCTACCCCTACACAGCCACACATGTCCTGCCTTGTCTTCCAGATTTCATACCGTACTGCTGCAGCTACTACTGCCACCACAGCCACTACTTCTACTCATACACAGGCGCAAATCTTCTGCCTAGTCTCTCAGATTCCATACCATACTGCTGCAGCTACTACTGCCACCACCACCACTTCTACCCCTACATAGCTGCAAATCTCCTGCCTTGTCTGACAGATTCCATACCGTACTGCTGCAGCTGCTACTGCCACCACCACCACTACTTCTATCCCTACACAACTTCACATCTCCTGCCTTGTCTGTCAGATTTCATACTGTACTGCTGCATATACTACTGCCACCACTGCCACCACTACACAGGCGCAAATCTTCTACCTCCTTGTCTGTCATGTTTCATACTGTATTCCTGCCGCTACCACTACACCTGCTGCTATTACTACTACCCCCTGCACAGCTGCAGATCTCCTACTTTGTCAGGTTAAATATTGTACTGCTCCCATTACTACTACCCCTACACAGATGCACATCTCTGCCTTGTCCATCAGGTTAAGTACAATACTGCAGCTGCTCCCAAAACTGAGCATCCTTGGAATTCTTGTTCAAAACAAGCCATTGCTTCTGACACCACCTTAGTGTAAACACTGACAGACAACTACCCCAAAGGAGAGGTTTTCTGTTATTTTTTTTTTAATTATTTTAAAAAGCTTAACAAAGTCAAAAGTGAAATGTGTGATTAAACTGCTTATTACCACCAGCCACCATCTGTCCATATCTATATATTTCACTGCCAATTTAAGATTGTCAATGCTACCTTGACGTTAAAGCCGTAGAAGACCTCGAATGTCATCCACAATTTTTAGGGCAATCTGAGCACTCTCCCTTTGGTTTGAATTTACTTATACCCAAAATGAATCTGCTGACTGATTCAATTTCAGAAACTCACTCCTGTGTGACTTCTCTGATGTGTAACAAGATCTGTTTTTTGTGTAAAACATTATAAACATGAATATGGCTTCTTTCCTATGTGAAATCTCTCGTATACAAAAAGATTTGATTTCCATGTAAAACATTTCCCACATTCTGAACATGAATACGGCTTCTCTCCTGTGTGACTTCTTTCGTGTCTAACAAGATCTGATATATCTATAAAACATTTCCCACACTCTGAGCATGAATATGGTTTCTATCCTGTGTGAAATCTCTAATGTGTAACAAGATCTGATTTCTGTGTAAAATACTTCCCACATTCTGAACACAAATACGGCTTCTCTCCTGTGTGACTTCTCTTATGCTTAACAAGATCTGAGTTTTGTATAAAACATTTCCCACATTCTCAATATGAATAAGGCTTCTCTCCTTTGTGAATTCTCTCATGTTTAACTAAATTTAATTTACATGTAAAACTCTTCTCAAATTGTGAACAAAAATATGGCTTCTTCCCTTAGTGAAATTTCTGATGAGCAACAAGATTTGATTTCCGTGTAAAACATTTCCCACATTCTGAACATGAATATGGCTTTTCTCCTGTGTGACTTCTCTTATGTGTAACAAGATCAGACTTTTGTGTAAAACATTTCCCACATTCTGAACATGAATATGTCTTCTCTCCTGTGTGAATTCTCTTATGTGCAACAAAACTTAATTTATGAGTAAAATGCTTCCCACATATTGAACATAAATATGTTTTCTCTGCCGTATGATTTCTCTCATGTCTCACAAGACATGATTTTTCTGCAAACCCTTTTCCACATTCTGAACATGAATATGGCTTCTCTCCTGTGTGAACTCTCTTGTGTGTTACAAGATATAATTTTTGTGTAAAACATTTGCCACATTCTGGACACGAATACGGCTTCTCTCCTGTGTGACTTCTTTCATGCCTAGCAAGATCTGATTTTTGTGCAAAGCATTTCCCACATTCTGAACACGAATATGGCTTCTCTCCTGTGTGATTTCTCTTATGTTTAAAAAGACCTGATTGATCTTTAAAGCATTTTCCACATTCTGAACATGAATATGGCTTCTCTCCTGTGTGAACTCTCTTGTGTGTTACAAGATATAATTTTTGTGTAAAATATTTCCCACATTCTGAACACGAATACGGCTTCTCTCCTGTGTGACTTCTTTCATGCCTAACAAGATCTGATTTTTGTACAAAACATTTCCCACATTCTGAACACGAATAGGGCTTCTCTCCTGTGTGGTTTCTCTCATGTATAACAAGATTTGATTTCTGTGTAAAACATTTCCCACATTCTGAGCATGAATATGGTTTTGCTCCAGTGTGAATTCTCTCATGTATAACAAGATTTGATTTCATTTTAAAACATTTCCCACATTCCGAACATTTAAGCATCTCTCCTGTGTGGCTTTTTTTTATGTCTAATGAGATTTGATTTACTTGTAAAGAACTTCCCACATTCTGTACAGGAGTATGGCTTCTCCATGGTGTGAATTCTTCTGTATGTAGAAAGACTTGATCTTTTTGTGAACTCTTTACCACAGTGGAACATTTCACCCTCTTTCTGGTCAGGAGAAGGTTCCTCATGATTAGGAAGATTATATGATAGAGCAGTACTGTGAAGTCCTGGATATATGTGGAGGATTTCTACTGAATACCGCATGATATCTTCATCTTCTGCTTTATAATTTAGTGACAACAGGTTTCCTTCAGAATTTGCACTGGGATTTTCTGCTAAGATAGAAATTTAAATTTGTGGGGTTTTTAATAAATTACAGAGTACACAAAGTTATAGATTTCCTATTAGGCTGGAAGTGGATCTCCTCATCTCCTCACTAATTTTATTACTCAAATCTAGCTCAAAATTGTGAAAAACCCAACCAAGCCTGTCTTCTGCCAACATATGTGACCCTTCTATGCCAAGTAGGCATCACATTAATACAAGTTAACATAAAAGGATCCACCACAACAATCCTGATCACAAACTGCATTGATTAGTAAATCCATCTCTCAGACCTGATGGAGATGGTGGATTCACTAGTAAAATCCCTGCTATAATGCCCCCCCTCCACCCCAGGATTTGCTGACAAGTACTTTTTAGTGTAGCTCCTGCTCCTCCTCTGCTGAAATCTCACACTGCAAACCACTTTAACTATTATGAAAAGATAAAAATAATCCATACACGTTTGCGAAACCTCTTTACTATCCTACCATGACGCTTAACCCTTTCCTGCACAATTAGGTAAATGTATCCATCATGAAAGCACAGACACAAATGCTGTGTCCAAATAATCCCCAGTGGGCGTGTGGATGTGACTGACCGTCATCTCCTGCAGGAACAGCCGGGATCAGAGAAGAATCTGATCAGAGATCACCGTCAGCTGGATAAGGGGAAGACTTCATAATGTGATGGAGACATCTCCAATCAAAGAGCAGCGCAGCAGCCGGTGATCAGATTCTCCTCCTGCCCTGAAGGCACCAAGGACAGAATCTGATGTCACTTTCTCCATTCATGATTCCATACCTGTGGTGACATCTCCTGGAATGTCCTCCTCACTCTTACACTGGGGATCGCCCATCATCCTCTCTTCTTCATCCTCCACTTTAATATCAGTCAGATCTTCTCCCTGATTTGTCATCTGTAACAATTCAGTACAATACAGCAGACAGGTGGGAAATCTAACAGATCCACATAAGAGACCCCCACAATCTATGACCCCCCTATATAGATGTGTATAGGGCTCAGCTCCATCTACCTGAGGGTTCTCTGGGACCTTCTCCTCTGGACAGTCCTGGGAATACAGAGGACGGGGAAATCTCTCTGGTGGATTTCTCCTCCTGGATCCATCTGTGGAGAATACATGGCCTCCATTACATCTCACTGCACACACGTGTATACACTGCACATGACGGCTCTTACCTTGTGATATAAGAGGCTGGTGCTCCTCCATTACATATCACTGCACACACGTGTATACACTGCACATGACGGCTCTTACCTTGTGATATAAGAGGCTGGTGCTCCTCCATTACATGTCACTGCACACACGTGTATACACTGCACATGACGGCTCTTACCTTGTGATATAAGAGGCTGGGGCTCCTCCATCATGGCCTCCTTGTACAGATCCTTGTGTCCTTCTATATACTCCCACTCCTCCATGGAGAAATAGACAGTGACATCCTGACACCTTATAGGAACCTGACAACACAATGACACCGTCATCACCCAGACCCCTCCAGTGCTGTTACTGGAGAATTTCCCAGCAGTGTCACCTCTCCAGTCAGCAGCTCCATCATTTTGTGGGTGAGTTCTAGGATCTTCTGCTCATGTATCAGGGGGTGAGGCTCTGTGATGAGGTGAGGGGCCTGCTCCGCCCTCCTGACTCCTGGAAATGGATGATGGGAGTCACACAGTCCCCCGATGTCTTCTTCACTATTGTGTACTCCTGTGGATGGAGAGAGACACTTAGGGAATAAACCCTTTAGGGGCCATGTGCTCTCCTCCGGCCCTTTCCTCCTGGGTACAACGTGCCTACTTACCTTCTCATGGCTCCTACAACATGACGATTGGTCACATGACACATCACTCACCATATTGGGGGCTGTTCTTCAGGTTCTCCATCACTTGGAAGGTCTGGAGGCCGTTCTACAGGACCCTGGACTCTTCCTATCACTTCCTATGATGGATTCTCCTTCCCGATGTCTGACTTGTTACAGAATACAATAAAGAGGAGAGAAATCTAGAAAAGTTTACCTCTCCGCTCAGCAGGGAGATGATCTCCAAGGTGAGGTCTAATATTCTTCTGCTGATCTCCTTCCTGTCCATCCTTGGTGGTCATTCAGAAGAAGAGGAGAGAACTGGAGGAGCTGGAGCTCAGCAATAAGGAAGTTGAAAAAGACCTGTGATGAAGTCACTGTCATGTGATTAGTGACTCACAGTTTAGTCCCATCCCCAGCACTGATCACATGACAGTGACATCACCCCAGGTCCTTCAGCTCTGGCAGTGCAACAGATACTGGGCAGGTCCTGGTCGGTAATCAGGGCTCTTGTTCTCTCTGGTATCAGCCATTCCTCCAGCCTGTAGGTAAGATGAGCTGTGAGGAGACAGTGTGGTGGAGAGCTCAGACATGTCACCTCTGGAGATTCTCCTCCATTACACACAAGAAATCCTTCTCTGCTCCTCAGCTTAGTATGATGGGGGAGTAGTAGTGGGAATAGTGGGGGTTGTGATCATTTGCAGGTCCCTGACTGTCCTGGTGAGGGGCCCCTGCATCCAGGAGGAGAATGAATGGAGCGGGGGCCCGGCCTGAGCTCAACTCTCTCCTCTTTCTTCTCTGGGAGTTCTGGACACAGCTGAGCACAGCCCAGAGGTGGAACCTGCATCTATCAGACATTTATCTCCGGTGCCGTCATGTGCAGTGTATACATGTGTGTGCAGTGACATGTAATGGAGGAGCACCAGCCTCTTATATAAAGGTAGTGGTTAATGGAGGTTCTTTGTTTAGATTAACCACAGAAGAGACCTTTGGTAAGAGCCCTGGCATAGTTGTAAACACGAGAGCTTAAGAAAGAGTATAAGGCTTTACTAATTCTTCTTGTTCATGTAATTGCAACGAGGAACAGTGTTTTGTAAGACAGGTATTTTACAAGAGAATCTAAGGGTTCAAATGGAGACAGGCACAGATGTTTTAGAATGATGGAAAGGTCCCAAGATGGATCAGAAACATGAAAAGTAGGGATCAATTTAGAGAATGCTCTGAAGAATCGATAGAAGAGGTTCTCGAGAAAAATTCCCATCCAACTCGGCATTGACTGTCTTGAAATTAACCTTCAGTGTATTTGACTTAAGTCACTTCTGCACACCTTCCTGAAAAAAACTGAAGAACTAATTACGGAGATCTTCTACTTCCTGAACTCCATGAAGAAGAAACTATGTACCAAATTCAAGAATACATTTTATTGGTGGATGGTTTTCTAGGAGCTAGTAAACTAGTAATAACTTCTTCAGACAGGCCTTTGCCTCTTAGAGTTTCCTTCTCAACCTCAAGGCAGTACGGTATAGTCTCTCCAAATTCAGATGAAAGAACTCTTCCTGAATAAACAGATCTTGATGAGGTGGTACCTTCCAAAATCTGCCTTTCGATAGTGTTAATGCAAGTGGAAAGCAGGCACTGTGGGACCAGTGTGGTAAGATTGCAATTGCTTCCGCTCTGTCGTCTCTGATCTTCTATAAGACTCGAGCAATTAGAGGCAGAGGTGGAAAGAAGCAGATGAATATCCCAGTCCAAGGAAATGAAAGACCGTCTAAAGTCGGAGGATGTTCCATCCCGTTGAGCGTGCAGAATTTCCTGATTTCGGTGTTCTCATTGCCATCACATCTAGAGTTGGCATTCCCGTCTTCTGAACAATTTGATTAAATACTTCTTGATTAAGGGCCCATTCCCCCGGGTTGTAAACATTTCTGGCTCAGTTGATCTGCTTTTGTATTGAGGTGTCCTTTTAGGTGTCCCACTGAAACTGAAATGTAGAAGGCGTAGAAAATAGTAAAAAAAAAAGGGGCCCCATCCCCTTCCCTGCCCACAGTTTTAAACTTTGGGCAGAGATTTAAATGTATAAATTACAGGTTTTACTGATCAATCTGCTCAGCTTCTCCTGCTCTATAACATGGTGCATTCAGATTGCATTACATTTTGTGGTGACGGGTCCTCTCTGAGGTGGAAGAACCAGAGTTGGGATGTATTGTAAGGGTATTTTAGATACATAATCAAGTACTGATTGATATAATAATTAAAAGGGACAGAACCACCTTCTATATTGGAATATTTTCATGTCTTCTGTGTTTTGTACCTGCTCCTGCTTTTGGCTACCAAATCATTCATAAGCCAATTCTGATGGGATCTTACAGGCCTTACAGCTGCTACACAGACAGGATCCGTTGTGCGTCTCATTTTTCCTTCCGACAGATTAGAAGAAGGTTCAAATAAATTATGATGTCAAGCAGGCCAAACATGCAAAATAGTGGCCCTGTCATGGAGTAGGGATGGTGGGAGAACAGCATGAGAAGTCCACAGAGTGGCCTAATGACATAGTGGAGAGGTGGAAGCAGCACAAGGAGACCACAGAGTGGCAAGGTGACATAATGTGGAGGTGGCAGCAGCAGCATGAGGAGACCACAGAGTGACCTGGTGACATAGTGTGGAGGTGGCAGCAGCATGAGGAGACCACAGAGTGGCAAGGTGACATAATGTGGAGGTGGCAGCAGGAGCAGGAAACTACAGAGTGGCAAGGTGACAGTGTGAAGGTGGCAGCAGCAGCATCATCAGGAGACCACAGAGTGACCTGGTGACAGAGTGGGGAGGTGGGTGGCAGTAACAGTACCGGCTGACGATGGTGGGTGTAAGAAGGAGCACTTAGAATCAGATGTGTGGCATCAGGCAAGTGGCAGCATCAGAGTAGTGGCTTGGGCAGGTAGCCAGAAGAAACCAGTCCCTTTTGTCCGGTTTGGGTGAGGCAGCATGGACGATATAATCTGATGCATCAGGCATTGGTGGGTGGAAATCCTGGCTGATCCACGCCTGATTCATCTTGACAAAGGTCAGTCTCTCCACATTTTGGGTGGACAGGCAAGTTCTCCTTGGGGTAACTATGGCCCCCACGCACTAAACACCCGCTCTGATGCCACACTACTGGCCGGGCAGGACAGCTTTTCCAGGGCAAACTTGGCCAATTGCAGCCACAAATCCAGTTTGGCTGCCTAGGAGTCCAGCGGATCGTCAATGATGGGTGACAGGGTGCACTCCAAGTATGCCACCACCTGCTGGTTTAGGCTCTGCTCTATGTCTAGCTGCTAGTGAGTAGTTTCTTCACTATGTGGGTGAAGAAAACTGCTCATCAGCGACTCTAGACTCAGGCAGCTGCTGCTGATGGAGCTGGTACTGCTCCTGCCACCCTCCCTCCCAGCAGCCATGGCAGTGGAATGTAAGGGCAGAGGGCCCCCCCACCCACCCCGGTCAGACCTGCAAGAGGATGGATGATGGTGCAGATAGGTAGTGGCCAACTGACTACATAGGATGTCTCTATAATAGTTCAGTTTGTCCTACCTCTCGGGGGGTATAAAAAAGGCCCCCATTTTGGACTGGTGGTGAGGGTCTAACATGGTGGAGAGCGACGATCCCAGTATCCCCAAAAATGTGTTTATTTGGTATATTTACTGGCTTCAAAGGGTCTAAACACATACAAGTGCCTTGTTAGATTCTACTAGCTATAGCCCGACTGCTAATAGCTAAAAGCTGGAAGTAGACAGGCCCCCCCCCCCCTCAATTCAACAGTGGACCAACAGAGGTGATCAACTCTACCGTCTAGAACAATTGGCGCACTGGGAACAGCGTACAGCACAAAAATTTGCAGCAACATGGCAACCTTGGCAGAAATTTCGAGGGTTCCTAGCTTCTTAACACAGATAGTTTTGAGTAACAACTGTTAATACTTCAGGTCTTACTCTCTATATTCAGACCCTTTGTAGAAAAAATCATATGAATCTTAGCACTCATACAAACTCTTCTTTTGATGGGATTTGACATGCAGCACTAGTCCCCACCCCAACCCCCCCCTCCTCTTTTCCCTTCAATCTTTCCCTGTTTATTTTGTTCTGTTTTTCTTCTTCTTTTATTTCTGTACTAAGATTGTACTATGAATATTACATCACTGCTTGTCATCTACGATTCAACTGACATCACTCTCTCACATTAAGGATGATGTTTATATTTGTGGTAATACGCAATCTTACTGTCTTGCACATGTTGTGCAATTTGTTGTTATGATGTATTGTCAGAAATCTAATAAAAACAATTTTTAAAATAAAAACGTGGAGAGCCAGTAATCATCCCTCTGCCGAGTGATGACAATACGGCTGTCACTACATAAGCAACTGAGCATGCATCGGGCCATTTGCACAAGTGACTCAGAGGGACCTGTCTCCATCTGCACTGCATACTGCTACGGTGTGTCTGGGTCCTCTGCCTTGTCTTCCTCATCGCCTATAGCTCCTCTGGCTGCTCCTGCTCCTCCTCTCCTGTCACCTGTGTTGAAAAACCACCCATTTCTCTAAGCATTGTTTGTGCTCGAATGTCCTCCTCCTCTTCCGCTTCCTCCAGTTGAGCCCCCACAGGGCTCACGTGGCTGTGAGATGCACCACGTCTACAGTCCCGTGACCATCCAGATTTAACAGTATCTTTTCAAGGATATGAATGAGTGGAATGACATTGTTCATCCTGTAGTTCTGGCGGCTGACAAAGTGGCCTCCTCAAAGGGCATGAACAAACAGGAGGTGTCACACATCAGCTTCCACTGGCTGACATCGAAATTACACAGGGGAGTACCTCTGTCCGCTTGGATCATCAAGAAATCGTTTATGGCCTTTCTCTGATCGTACAATCGGTCCAACATATGGAAGGTGGAATTCCAACGGGTGGAAACGTCACATATCAGACTATGTTGGGGGAGGCGGTTCTGCCGCTGTAGCTCAAGGAGGGTGGGCTTGGCGGTGTACAAGTGGCTGAAGTGCATGCAAAGTTTCCTGGCCATTTTCAGGTCTTGCAGATGGGTAGAAGACTTCAGGAACCATTTGACAACCAAATTGAACATGTGTGGCATGCAGGGTGCATGGAAGAGCCCTCCTTGACGCAGCGCCGACACCATGTTCGTCCTGTTGTTGGTGACCATGGTTCCGATTTTGAGTTGTCGCGGGGAAAGCCAGGATTCGATTTCTTAATGAAGGACCCGGAGCAGTTCCTCCCATGTGTGACTACTTTCTCCCAGGCAAACTAGGTGCAGAACAGCGTGACACTGTCGTGCCCTGCACATGTGGTATGCTGGTGGGGCACTGTGAATTGTCCTTGCAGTGGAGGATGAGTACATGGAGGATGAGGAGAGGCGGACATTGTCGTAGGACCAGTGGCATAAGAACGTGGAGGTACATATACTGTCCCTGACTATAATTACAGCTCCACATGTTAGCGCTGCTGTGCACTTTGGCAGACACCAACAGGCTCAAGGACTGGCCCACCTTCTGTTCTACATATTTGTGCAGGGCTAGTACTGCCTGTTTCGCTAAGAAATGACGGCTTGGGACTCTCCACCTTGGCTCGGCACAAGCCATCAGTTCTCTGAAAGGTGCAGAATCCACCACTTGGAAAGGGAGGGACTGCAGCACCAGCAACTTGGCCAGGAGCACGTTCTCCTCGGCACCATAGGATGACCACACGCGCATTGCTGTCTCTTGGCAATCGCTCGTATGCTCGGGTGCTCTGTCCGAACACTATGGGTTGCTCGAGTGCTCGGCCGAGCACCCGAGCATAATGTTAGTCAATGGGACTAAACCAGGCAACCCTCCGCTCAGAAGAGGGGAGGGTGTCTGGTTAATAGAAAAAGGTCAGAATCGCGACTTCTCCTCTTTTACTCCTTTCAATCGTAAAAGTATGCTAATTAACTGAATGCATACGCATTAGCGTACAAATCAACATTACAGTGCGGGGAACAGACTCGAGCATTGCAGACCCGAGCGTAGGCATGCTCGGCCGAGCATGCTCGCTCAACACTAAATACAATCACCAAGCAGGAAGATACTGTCCAATCAACAAGAAATTTTCTCAAAAAAGGTGGTACAATCCAAAACAAATTTCACCACTGAATGGCTATTCGATGCAATTATTCACTCCCTACAGAAGATACTGAACAAAGTCACAGAGCGGGAAGATACAATACAATTACCGAGCAATTTGCTAAAAAAAGGCAGTATCACCTAAAAAAAAATTTACCACAGAATGACAATGTAAATTCACCACACAACGGCTAATAAGCCCTTTTCTTTTTTCCCACTAATACATGCCAAAAAAGGCTTTAGTACATATCACTGCGATGTTAAATGGATAAGAAAACTTTTTTGCCACTAATACACACCAAAAAGGGCTGTAATTTTCTCACTTCATCACAAAACGGCTAATAAGCCTATTCTTTTTTTTTGCCCACAAATACATGCCAAAAAAAGGCTTTAGAACATATAACTGCGGCGCTATACGCCAAATACATGTTTATTTTTCCACTAATAAACGCCAAAAACGGCAAAAATTCTCACTTCACCACACAACGGCTAATAAGCACTTTTTTCCCCCCCACTAATACACACCAAAAAACGCTTTAGTACATATAACTGTGGTGCTATACACCAAATAATACTTTTTTGCCACTAATACACGCCAAAAAGGGCTGTAATTGTCCAACTTCACCACACAACAGTTAATAATCCTTTTTTTGCCACTAATACATAGAACTAATAAGATCAATAACCAGAACGGTTTGCTGGAATTACAGAGCAATTTGGATCCCCAGTCAGTGCAGCAAAGTGTAATAGGATTGTTTCTAATACCCAGGCTGTACACTCCCCTATTGAACCCTGTTCTGCTTCAATACTGTGGAATACTTCCCTCCTTATCCTTTCTCTACACTTCTAATGCTCTTTCCCTGAACGTCTATTGAGCAAAATATAAGTTTTCAAGTCTTTCCTAGCACTGTCCCTAATGCCTGCCGACATCTCTCCCTGTACTAACTACACTGGAAAATGTCAGAATCCAAGATGGTTGAGGCTATTTATAGGGCTGTGACATCACAGGGCGGGCTGGCTGCTGATTGGCTGCATGCATGATATTGTGGGTGATCCCTCGTTCCCAGAGTTCCTTGCTTCATGTGCAACAGCCATTTCAGGATAAAATGTTATTCGTCACCACGGAGCGCCAGGAAGTTCGGATTCTGTGCAAATCCTGTGAATATTTCCTGAAATTCGGATCGAATTCCACTTTGTCAGCTTTGATTTGCTAATCTCTAATTTGACGGTTTGCCATGTACTGTCTTATCCAGCCTCCAGTGTACTGTTAGAGAAAACAACATTTGTGAGTATGAATCAGGCATGGATCCATAAGATCTTCCATTGCTGTCAGTGGCTAATTATCACCAGCCCAATGATGCCACTCTCTACCTGTCCACCATGTTCCCTACACTGCTGCTGCTACTACTACCCCTACACAGGTGCACATCTCCTGCCTTGTCTTCCAGATTCCATACCGTACTGCTGCAGCCACTACTGCTACCCATACACAACAACACATCTCCTGCCTTGTCTTCCAGATTCCATACCATACTGCTGCAGCTACTACTGCCACCACCGCCACTACTGCTACCCATACACAACACATCTCCTGCCTTGTCTTCCAGATTCCATACCATACTGCTGCAGCTACTACTGCCACCACCGCCACTACTGCTACCCTACACAGCCACACATCTCCTGCCTTGTCTTCCAGATTCCATATCGTACTGCTGCAGCTACTACTGCCACCACTGCTACCCCTACATAGCCACAAATCTTCTGCCTCTGTCATATTTCATCCTGTACTCCTGCCATTCCAGCTACACCTACACCTGCTGCTATTACTTAGTTAAATATTGTACTGCTCCCATTACTACTAGCCCTACACAGATGCACATCTCTGCCTTGTCTGCCAGGTTCAGTACAATACTGCTGCTGCTCCCAAAAAACTGAGCCTCCTTGGAATTCTTGTTCAGAACAAGTCATTGCTTCTGACACCAACCTTAGTGTAAACACTGCTGGACAGCTACCCCAAAAGAGAGGTTTTGGATTTTTTTTTATTTTAAAAAGCATAACAAAGTCAAAAGTGCAATGTGTGATTAAACAGTTTGCTTATTACCACCAGCCACCATCTGCCTATATCTATATATTTCACTGCCACTTTAAGATTGTCAATGCTGATTTGACGTTAAAGCCCTAGAAGACCTCACAATGTCTTCCACAACTTTTTAGGGCAATCTGAGCACTCTCCCTTTGGTTTAAATTTATTTATACCCGAATCGAATCTGTTTGACTGATTCAATTTCTGAAATTCGCTCCTTTGTGACTTCTCTGATGTGTAACAAGATTTGCTTTTTGTGTAAAACATTTCCCACATTCTGAACATGAATATGGCTTCTCTCCAGTGTGAATTCTCTCATGTGTAACAAAACTAAATTTACGAGTAAAACACTTCCCACATACGGAACATAAATATGGTTTCTCTCCTGTGTGACTTTTCTCATGTTTAACAAGATGTGATTTATCTGTAAACCCTTTTCCACATTCTGAACATGAATACGGCTTTTCTCCTGTGTGACCTCTCTTGTGTGTAACAAGATATGATTTTTGTGTAAAACATTTCCCACATTCTGAACACGAATAAGGCTTCTCTCCTGTGTGACTTCTCTTATGCCTAACAAGATCTGATTTTTGTGTAAAACATTTCCCACATTCTAAACATGAATATGGCTTCTCTCCTGTGTGATTTCTCTTATGTCTAACAAGACCTGATTGATCTTTGAAGAATTTTCCACATTCTGAACATGAATACGGCTTCTCTCCTGTGTGATTTCTCTCATGTATAATAAGATTGGATTTATGTGTAAAACATTTCCCACATTCTGAACATGAATATGGCTTCTCTCCTGTGTGAATTCTCTCATGTATAACAAGATTTGATTTCTGTATAAAACATTTCCCACACTCTGAACATTTAAACATCTCTCCTGTGTGGATTTTTTTATGTCTAACAAGATGTGGTTTATTTGTAAAGAACTTCCCACATTCTGAACAGGAGTATGGCTTCTCCCCGATGCAAATTCTTCTGTATGTAGAAAGACTTGATCTTTTTGTGAACTCTTTACCACAGTGAAACATTTCACCCTCTTTCTGGTCAGGAGAAGGTTCCTCATGATTAGGAAGATTATATAATAGAGCTGAACTGTGAAGTCCTGGATATATGTGGAGGTTTTCTACTGAAGAGCGCTGCATGATATCTTCATCTTCTGCTTTATAATTTAGTGACAACAGGTTTCCTTCAGAATTTGCACTGGGATTTTCTGCTAACATAGAAATATACATTTGTGGGGCTTTTAATAAACTACAGAGTACACAAAGTTATAGATTTCCTATTAGGCTGGAAGTGGATCCAGCAGGAACTAGAGGTATATAGTAAGTCATACATTTTCAAGACACTTCTGACTTAGGGTCAAAAAGCAGAATGTTTGATTCCAGCCTTATAAAGCTTTCTATAACACAAAGTTATAGATTCTGGTCTACATCCCCTCACTAATTTTATTACTCAAATCTATCTCAAAATTGTTAAAAAACCCAACCAAGCCTGTCTTCTGTCAACATATTTGACCCTTCTATGCCAAGTGGGCATCACAGTTATACAATAAGTTAACATAAAAGGATCCATCACAAGAATCCTGATCACAAACTGCATTGATTAGTAAATCGATCTCTCAGACCAGATGGAGATGGTGGATTCACTAGTAAAATCCCTGCTATAATGCCTCTTGTCAGGATGAGCTGACAAGCACTTTTTAGTGTACCTCCTCCTCTGCTGAAATCTCACACTGCAAAATCCCTTTAACCATTATGAAAAAATAATCCATACATGTTTGCGAAACCTCTTTACTATCCTACCATGACGCTTAACCATTTCCTGCACAATGAGGTAAATGTATCCATCATTATAGCTCAGACACAAATGCTGCATCTACATAATCCCCAGTGGGTGTGTGGATGTGACTGACCATCATGTCCTGCAGGAACAGCCGGGATCAGAGAAGAATCTGATCAGAGATCACCGTCAGCTGGATAAGGGAAGACTTCATGATGTGATGGAGACATCTCCAATCAAAGAGCAGCGCAGCAGCCGGTGATCAGATTCTCCTCCTGCCCTGAAGGCACCAAGGACAGAATCTGATGTCACTTTCTCCATTCATGATTCCATACCTGTGGTGACATCTCCTGGAATGTCCTCCTCCACCTCACTCTTACACGGGGGATCGCCCATCATCCTCTCTTCTTCATCCTCCACTTTAATAATAGTCAGATCATCTCCCTGATTTGTCATCTGTAACAATTCAGTACAATACAGCAGACAGGTGGGAAATCTAACAGATCCACATAAGAGACCCCCACAATCTATGACCCCCCTATATAGGTGTGTATAGGGCTCATCTCCATCTACCTGAGGGTTCTCTGGGACCTTCTCCTCTGGACAGTCCTGGGAATACAGAGGACGGGGACATCTC
>ONZH01013851.1:0-14561 GCA_900303285.1 Rhinella marina
AAGTGCTGGCGGGCAGGGACACTGTATCTCCCTGACGGCACATTGGGTTAACTTGGTGGAGGCTGGGACCGAGTCTGACCCTGGGGCAGCTCATGTGCTGCCCACACCGAGGATTGCAGGGCCTACCTCGGTCACGGTTTCTCAGACTTATTATGCCTCTTCCTCCAACCCCTCCTCCTCCTACTCTGAAATACAATCTGTGAGCACGGCGCATTCAGTCAGTAGCTCTAGGCGCAGCAGCACTGCCGTGGGTAAGCGCCAACAGGCGGTGCTGAAACTGCTGAGCTTAGGTGACAAGAGGCACACCGCCCAAGAGCTTTTACAGGGCATCACGGCGCAGACCGATTTTTGGCTGGGGCCGCTAAAACTCAAACCAAGCATGGTTGTGTAAGACAACGGGCGTAACCTGGTGGCGGCTCTGCAACTTGGCAGGCTCACACATGTGCCATTATACACCAATACTATTTCCCAAAGTAACATCAACCTATATAAACACTGCATATAAAACCTGCCTGGCCCACATGTTCAATCTTGTGGTTCAGCGGTTCCTCAAGACCTACCCCAATTTGTCTGATTTGCTCACCAAGGTTCGACACATCTAGGCGCATTTCCGCAAGTCAACCACAGATGCTGGCACTCTCAGGGCAGTGCAACGGCGCTAACAACTGACTGCTCAACTACTGTTGTGCGACGTGCCCACACAATGGAATTCCACATTACACATGTTAGCCAGGGTTTACCAGCAGTGCAGAGCGATTGTAGACTGCCAGATGACAACTTCCACGAGAACTGGTAGTCAGGTTAGTCAGCTTCCTCAAGTCTACAATGAGGAGTGGACGTGAATGTCTGATATCTCTCAGGTGTTAAGCAACTTTGAGGAGTCAACACAGATGGTCAGCGGCGATGCTGCCATTATCAGCCTCACCATCCCGCTGCTTTGTCTGCTGAAAAACTCACTGCTCAGCATGAAGTCAGAGGCTTTGCGCTTGTCACAGGAGATGGGGGAAGAAGATACGTTGCTTGATAGCCAGAGCACCCTCAGGTCTGTTTCTCAGCGCGTATTGGAGGAGGAGGATGTTGAGCGTGTATGGGCTGAAGAGGAGGAGTTGGAGGAGGAGGACATGGAGAGTCAGCCTATTGAGGAAAGGGAATTCTTGCATGTTGGGACTCTTGCGCACATGGCTGACTTCATGTTAGGCTGCCTTTCCCGTGACCCTCGTGGTAAAAGCATTTTTGACAACACTGATTACTGGGTGTTCACCCTCCTGGACCCCAGGTACAAGCAGAACTTTTCCACTCTCATTCCTGTAGAGGAAAGGAGTATAAGAGTGAATCAATATCAACAGTCCCTGGTGCACAAACTCAAACTATCCTTCCCATCTGACACCGCTAGCGGCAGAGGACGTAGTTCTGTGGGCCAACTAGTGGGGGAGAGGAGGGGAGCAGGCAGCTTGTCAAACATTGGCAGGGGAACACTCTCCAAGGGCTTTGCCAGTTTTATGGCACCCCAGCAAGACTATGTCAGCCGTCCCCCAGTAGGGGGGAGCTGTTCAGAAAGATGGTGAGGGAGTACCTAGCTGACCATACCAACATAATGCATGATCACTCTGCTCCATACAACTACTGGGTTGCAAAGCTGGACACGTTGCCCGAACTGGCGCTGTACGCCTTGGAGGTGCTGGCCTGCCCTGCCGCTAGCGTGTTGTCAGAGCGGGTCTTCAGTGCAGCTGGTGTCATAATCACTGATGGCATCATCAACTGACAGCGCTGACAGGCTGACGATTATTGAAATTAATAAAGCCTGGATTTCACCGGAATGCAAATCTCCACCAGAGGAAAGCAGCTCAACATGAAGATTCTTTATGTATCCTCTCCTCCTCCTCTTCTTCGCACGCACAAACGCTGAGCCAACAGGCAATGTTTCTGAGGGCTAACTGGCGCTCTTTACAAACAATGTTTACGGAGGGCCACCTACAGGCCCTCTCTCCAATAAATTTTTTAGGAGCGTCAACTACAGACACTCCAAAACAATTTTACAGGAGGGTCAATTACAGACACTCCAAAACAATTTTTTGTGAGGCTCACCTACAGCCATTTGACTGCAATCTCAGTCTGACCAAGGCATTGGTGGTGTCACCGCCATGCTGTGTCAGTGTAAAATTTTATGTACTTCACCTGCTACCTGAGTGTAACTTGGTCACTCTGGGTTTACCACCATGCTGTGTCAGTGTAAAATTTTATGTGCTTCACCTGCTACCTGAGTGTAACTTGGTCACTCTTGGTTCACCGCCATGCTGTTTCAGTGTAAAATTTAATGTGCTTCATCTGCTACCTCAACTAACTTGGTCACTCTGGGTTCACCGCCATGCTGTGTAAGTGTAAAATTTTATGTGCTTCACCTGCTACCTGAGTGTAGCTTGGTCACTCTGGGTTCACCACCATGCTGTGTCAGTGTAAAATTTGATGTGCTTCACTTGCTACATCAACTAACTTGGTCACTTGTTGGTTTCAACACTAGAGTGCGGCTACTATACCGCACACGACATAATTGTTCACTGCACTGTAGTATATATAACTGAGAGAAAAAACGTACTTTATAGACTGACGCTGCTGTACAGCACACTACAGAATTGTTCACTGGACTGTAGTACATATAAATGAGAAAAAAAACGTAGTCTTTAAATGGCGGCTATTTTACCGCAAACCACTCCTTTTTTCACTGGACTGTAGTACACATAACTGAGAGAAAATATGTATATTATAGATTGACGCTACTGTACAGCACACTAAATAATTGTTCACTGCACTGTAGTATATATAACTGAGAGAAAAAACGTATTCCCTAGACTGACGCTACTGTACAGTACACTACGTATTTGTTCACTAGACTGGAGTACATATAACTGAGAAAAAACGTTTTTTATAGACTGACGCTGCTGTACAGCCCACTACAGATTTGTTCACTGGACTGTAGTACATATAAATGAGAAAAAAAAAAAAGTCTTTAAATGGCGCCTATTTTACCGCAAACCACTCCATTTTACACTGGACTGTAGTACATATAACTGAGAAAATACGTAGTCTTTAAATGGTGGCTATTTTACCGCAAACCACTCCATTTTTCACTGGACTGTAGTACATATAACTGAGAAAAAACATAGTCTTTAAATGACGGCTATGTTACCGCAAACCACTACATTTTTCACTGGACTGTAGTACATATAACTGAGAAAAAACGTTTTTTATAGACTGACGCTGCTGTACAGCCCACTACAGAATTGTTCACTGGACTGTAGTACATATAAATGAGAAAAAAAATAGTCTTTAAATGGCGCCTATTTTACCGCAAACCACTCCATTTTACACTGGACTGTAGTACATATAACTGAGAAAATACGTAGTCTTTAAATGACGGCTATGTTACCGCAAACCACTACATTTTTCACTGGACTGTAGTACATATAACTGAGAAAATACGTATTTTATAGACTGACACTGCTGTACAGCACACTACAGAATTTTTCACTGGACTGTAGTATATATGAATGAGAAAAAAAACATAGTCTTTAAATTGCGGCTATTGTACCGCAAACCACTCCATTTTTCACTGGACTGTAATACATATAACTGAGAGAAAATACGTATTTTATAGACTGACGCTACTGTACAGCACACTAAATAATTGTTCACTGCACTGTAGTATACATAACTGAGAAAAAAAACGTATTCCCTAGACTGACGCTACTGTACAGTACACTACATAATTGTTCACTGGACTGGAGTACATATAAATGAGAAAAAAAACGTAGTCTTTAAATGGCAACTATTTTACCGCAAACCATTCCATTTTTCACTGGACTGTTGTACATATAACTGAGAAAATACATATTTTATAGACTGACACTGCTGTACAGCACACTACAGAATTTTTAACTGGACTGTACTATATATAAATAAGAAAAAACGTAGTCTTTAAATGGCGGCGTTTTTAACACAAACCGCTACATTTTTCACTGGACTGTAGTACATATAACTGAGAAAAAACGTAGTCTTTAAATGGCGGCTATTGTACCGCAAGCCACTCCATTTTTCACTAGACTGTAATACATATAACTGAGACAAAATACGTATTTTATAGACTGACGCTACTGTACAGTACACTACATAATTGTTCACTGCACTGTAGTATACATAACTGAGGAATAACGTATTCCCTAGACTGACGCTACTGTACAGCACACTAAATAATTGTTCACTGCACTATAGTATACATAACTGAGAGAAAAAACATATTCCTTAGACTGACGTTACTGTACAGCACACTAAATAATTGTTCATTGGACTGTAGTATATATAACTGAGAGAAAAAACATATTCCCTAGACTGACGCTACTGTACAGTACACTACATAATTGTTCACTGGACTGTAGTGTATAGAAATGATAGAAAAAACGTATTCCCTAGACTGCACTACAGATCCAAGCAAGCCAAGGTTGTAGCCCTTAGAAGGACCGTTGGGTTCTTTGTGGATTATTCCTGCCTAACCACATTCTAATTTCACGCCCTAACAGTGTGCAGCCAAGATGGCGGTAGCTGCACTACAAGTCCCAGCCAGCAGCTAGGAGGAGACCCAAAAAAAAGGTGCTTGTAGCCCTTAGAAGGGCTGTTGGGTTCTTTGAGAATGATTCCTGCCTAACCAAAATCTAGTCCCTGACAGACTCTATCCCTAATCTCATGCAGGCGGCGTCTGACGCGAGCATCGCGGGACCAGATTCTTATATTCCCAGGTCATCTGATCTGGCCAGCCAATCCCTGCTATCGACTTGTAGGGGCCCCACGTGATGCTAGGAGCTACCAAAGACTCTCCTGCATGTTGATTGGCTGAGAAAAGGCGCCTAACATGCAGGAAGAGGAAGATGCCATTTCCTCGAGGATCGCGATATGCTCGTCCGAGTAGCGAGCATATGCGAATACCCTAATGCTCGAACGAGCACCAAACTCGGACGAGTATGTTCGCTCATCTCTACTGACTACCTTACAGCAATATCACACTTTTCTGCTTGGATGGCGGATGAGACCTAAAATACTTATTTGAAACTAACCACTCCACAAACTGAGATTTTTATTTTTTATATGATATTCACTGACTACCTTACAACAATGTCATACTTTTCTGCTTGGATGGCGAATGAGGCCACAAATACTTATTTAAAAGTAACACTGACAACCCCACAAACTCAGATTCACTATTTTTTTTTAATGATAGGCACTGACTACCTTACAGCAATATCAAGCTTTTCTGCTTGGATGGCGAATGAGGCCTAAAAAATACTTATTTAAAACTAACCACCCCACAAACTGAGCTGCTGCAGTGTATATGGATAGCGATTCACTGCCTGATTTTCTGTCCACAAATCGTCCCTTTCCTATCCCTGCAATTCAGGTTATCTATCCCTCATCTCTTTTCTTGTATTTTGAAACGCTTTCCTATCACTTGCCCTAACGAAGCTCACATCTGTCCCTGCTCTAAATCTCATGGCAAATGGCGGATTCCAGCGGTGCAGAGCTATTTATAGGGCTGTGACATCACAGGACCTGGCTGGCTGCTGATTGGCTACATGTCTGCATGTGATCGCATTGTGGGTGTTTACTTCTTGGTCACAGAGATCCTTCCCCCATGTCATGCCATGTGCTTGCGGCCATTTTAGGAAAATAAAAAATAAAAAATTTGTTACTACGAATCACCAAGAAATTCGCTTTCGTTGCGAATCGAATTTTCCATGAAATTTGTAACGAATTCCACTTCATCAGCTTCGATTCGCTCATATCTAATTATAATACCTATAAAATATAATATTTCTACAAGATGAAAGGATGTAGTGGTTGACCTTTTTTCTCTGTTGGAGAGGGTATTACAATGTCTAGTTGTATTCTGTCTATCTGCCATATATATTGTTTTCATGTTTTTTGACTGTGCATTCACAAGTCTTTGTTTCAGTTTACCCTTAGAGTTCTGGAATGTATTGTATAACACTGGCATAATGCTGTCAATGTTATCCAATACATTCCAGAACTCTAAGGGTTACACAACATCATAAATCAATATAATTAGAGATGAGCGAATCATTCTAAATTTTTATTCGCCAAATATCTGACAAGATTCGTATTCGCACAAACTTATTCGGTCAAATCTACGTAAAAAAAACAATCGTTGTTTTGCGAATATTCCTGCGTAAATTACGTACGTACAGTCAGCGTATGTAAAAGTACGTAACATGTAAGCATCAGCGTACAAAAGTGTGTACAAATCCTTAACGTACAAATGACGCGTCATACGCACGAGGCTAGGCCGCGGCCTACAGTCTTTAGAGGAAGACTATATGAACTAGAAAAATAAGATGCTTACTGCTGTTAGATTTCAATAAGTTAATAATTTACTAAAAACACAGAAAAAGAATACACACAATGGGCTAGAGTGCTGTACCATTAAAAACAGTGTAGCTAAAATACAGAAAACACAACAAAAACTACAGTCAACTAGCATCTCACCTGTCAGGTGCAGTCCATGGTGTGGCTCCCATAGGTCCTCCTGACTCCTCCAGCAGTGTCCTGGACAGCAGCCAGTAGTTGGTTCCTCAGATAAGGGACTTGAAATCCTCCTCACTCGAGCTGCTGCTAAAAGTCATAACAGGACGCTCCTGCCTCTTGTAGGCCATGCTCGCTGCCGAAGTAGAACTACAGTGCCCTCTTCTTCCGGAATTCGGACTTGACCGGGTCCGGGTGGTGGTCACGCTGGCGAGTGCTGCAGACACTTCAGCTTTTCCGGATCCTCCTGCCGGAACAGCTGTGGTAAGAAGAACTTCCGGCTGCAGCGGTTCCAGAAAGGTTGCATGATCCAGGGAAGACAACTCAGCTTCCCTGGCTGCTGCTGGCTTCACCTTCCACGGCAGCTGGTAGTATTGATTGATGACCATTTACTGAAAGGTGAAGGATGACGTGGTCAGCTGACCCAGCTGTAAGGACTGTCATGGTGGTGGTGGTGGTGGTGCTGGCAGTCCTGGAATCAGAGGCTCCGGCTGAGGCTTTTCACAGAACCGGAGGACGCCATCTGGGAATTCCTGCAGGCAGCGCAAGCGTCCTGGACCTGGTGGTTCATCAGGCCACACTTCTGCGTCACTTGAAGGCACCAGGGGCTTGGAAAGGAGGGTAACCCAGGTTGCAAATGGTCCTTTCACAGACTCCATGGGGGTATACTCCACCTGATCCCCCACGTACAATCTGTGACGAGCTTGCGGCAGGTACGGCCGTTTCACCGACCGGCGGCCCACAAAATACTCCTTCCCAGAGTCGTCATCCTGCAGGAAGCCAGACCCTCGCCCCACTGAAAACCACAGCACAGTTCCCTTCCTTCGTTCTAGTGAAGGATCTCCCGGCCTAGGGTGGTCAAGAACTTGTATGACCCATTCCTCCACCGCAGTTTTATACTCCCAGAGAGTCTGTGCATGGGCCGTCACAGATGCAGGAACAATGGGGTTCTGGCTTGAACGCCTCCTGGGCGGCAAAGTGGACGCTCCAGCCATTTCCGCTGATTAAGACAGAGCGAACCTTCCAGCCGCGCAAACACCAGCAGATACTCCAGCTGTCTCACTAGTCGCAGCTTCAGTTGATGATGATGATGGCCAGGCAGACATTGAAGCTGGGTTTCTCCAGCACAGTTTAACCTGTGACGCCCTGATGTCTGTAGCGGGCGGTGGTTCTGGAAACTCGTCCCCAAAATACATCTCATTCCAGTTGGGCCGCAACAGGTCCCCCTTCTTTTTTAGAGCCATGCTTGCTTCCTTCCAGGTCAGCAGTCAGCACTGGTCTAAACTGGTTCAGACTGCTTGACTCAGAGGAGGGTGGAGTACTGAGGGAGGAGTCTTCTCTCCCTATAAGTGCAAATAGTTAGATCCCCGGTGGGCTGTTTTTTTCCAGTTCGCAGGGGGTCGTATCTTTACTTTCGCTCTTATGAACTTGTCCCGCTCACGCATAATGTGTACGTTTTGTACGGTTCATACGTATCGTACGTATAGTTAGCGTGTAAAATTTTGCGTGAGTTGACAAATACGAAGCGAATCCAAGGAAATTCAGATTCGCTTTGCAGCTGAAAAATCACAAGATTCGATACGGATCAACGAATCGACGAATCGCTTCGCTCATCTCTAAATATAATGCTTTGCGATCCAGTCAGTGCTGGGAGGGCAAGACAGGAGCAGCTGCATACTCATGCTTTGAGTCTGGAGTGTGGAACTCGCTCGCCTGAAAGGGGCTTTAGAGAAAAATTAAATGTTGGGGAAGGTGCGGGCCTGCACTAGTAATGACACCAGGCAAAAAGTCCAATTGACAGGACATTCTGAAAACTGCAGCAGATGGAGTGCAGAATAAATTCAATTCTGTAATTCAATAATTCAAATTTGGTAAAGGGGAAGCAAATTTTTGTTAAAGTGGAATTATGTCATTATAGACACCTAGCCGAAAGTCCAAGAAATGGGACATGGCAAAAACTGTGGCTGATGACATAGAAAATAATTTCATTTTTGAAAGGAATCAAGTGAAGGCGCAAACAGTGGCGTAGCTATAGGGGTCGCAGTGGTCGCAGTTGCGACCGGGCCCCTAAGCCAGGGGGGCCCCCCTTGCCACTTGCAGGGCCGCACCGCCAATTACCCAGGTGCAGCGCGGCGCGGCGCACAGTTGGGGGCGGCGGGGCAGAGGGAGATGAGCGCTTCCATTGTGGAAGCGCTCATCTCCATAGTCATCTGCATCGCCGTCCTCAGGACGGCGATCCAGATGCCTGTATTGTACTGCGGGTCAGGGGAGGAAGAGGCGTCTCCCCTGCTCGTTCCTCTGATAGGCTGCAGGCACTAGGCCTGCAGCCTATCAGAGGCCGGCTCAGGTGGCGCGATGGCGTCATAGCGCCGCCTGAGCCGTACAACGTGGGACACAGGCCGGAAGAGGCCTGCATCGCATCCCTGCCTGATGGAGGTAAGTATTAGTGTTCAATTTTTTTTATTGTAGCACGGACCGGAGCTCTATTGGGGGCACTGGGGGGGCATTTTTAGGGGCACATGGGGGCATTTTTACTGGCACATGGGGGCATTGGGGGCATTTTACTGGCACATGGGGGCACTGGGGGCATTTTTACTGGCACATGGGGGCATTTTTACTGGCACATGGGGGCACTGGGGGCATTTTACTGGCACTGGGGGCATTTTTACTGGCACATGGGGGTATTTTTACTGGCACTGAGGGCATTTTTACTGGCACATGGGGGCACTGGGAGCATTTTACTGGCACTGGGGGCATTTTTACTGGCACATGGGGGCACTGAGGGCATTTTTACTGGCACATGGGGGCACTGGGGGCATTTGTACTGGCACATGGGGCACTGGGGGCATTTTTACTGGCACATGGGGGCACCGGGGGCATTTTTACTGGCACATGGGGGCACTGGGGGCATTTTACTGGCACTGGGTGCATTTTTACTGGCACATGGGGGCACTGGGGGCATTTTACTGGCACTGGGGGCATTATTACAGGCGCTGGGGCCATTTTTACTGGCACATGGGGGCACTGGGGGTCATTTCTTACTGGCACTGGGGGCATTTTTTACTGGCACATGGGGGCACTGGGGGCATTTTACTGGCACTGGGGGCGTTATTACAGGCACTGGGGCCATTTTTACTGGCACATGGGGGCACTGGGGGCATTTTTACTGGCACTGGGGGCATTTTTCTAGCACATGGGGGCACTGGGGCATTTCTTACTGGCACATGATTTTGGGGGGGAATCAATGGGGGGAACTTCTGGCGCATTATTGGGGCATTTCTTACTGGCACATAATTTGGGGGCATCTATGGGTGGGGATCACTTCTTACTGGCACATTATTGGGGTGAAATTTTGGGGGCACTTCTTACTGGCACATTGGAAGCATTATTACTTCTGGGGCATAGTGGGGACATTAGTACTGTTGGGAGCACTATTACTAACAAGTGCACTCTGGCAGAGAATTATTAGTTGGGACTTTGGGGAGCACTATTACTGTGGGGGGGCACTATTACTGTGGGGGCACCCTGGCACAGTATCAGTGCAGTTAGTTCTGGGGGGGCGTTATGTTTACACTATTACTGGGCGCACTATTACGGGACACTATTTGCTGGGCACAGTTATTTTAGGACACTGTGTGTCAATAATTATTGAAGGGTACTATCTGTGTGGTACTAATGGCACAGTACTAGGGGTGGTAGGATGATTTGTCCAGAAGATGGGAGGATGATGGAAAAGTAGTAAACTAAGATTTTTTTCTGTCAAACTGCAGAGATGAGAAATGGCTGAAAAATGGCGTCTGGTCTGAAAGGAGAAGATGAGGAAAGAGAAGATCTACATCAGAGGAGACGTCACTGGATGTAAGAGGTATGAGGCGCTGTATTATACTGGATGTACGAGGTATGGGGCGCTGTATTATACTGGATGTAAGAGGTATGGGGCGCTGTATTATACTGGATGTAAGAGGTATGAGGCGCTGTATTATACTGGATGTAAGAGGTATGGTGCGCTGTATTATACTGGATGTACGAGGTATGAGATGCTGTATTATACTGGATGTACGAGGTATGAGATGCTGTATTATACTGGATGTAAGAGGTATGAGGTGCTGAATTATACTGGATGTTAGAGGTATGGGGCGCTGTATTATACTGGATGTAAGAAGTATGAGGCGCTATATTAGGCTACATTCACACGAACATTGTGTTTTGCAGTCTGCAAATTGCGGATCCGCAAAAAAAGGATGATGTTCCGTATGGCATCTGACTTTTTTTTTGTATATCCACTGTAACAATGCCTATCCTTGTCCACAAAACGGACAAAAATAGGAATGGACATACAGATGCGGACAGCACACAGTGTTCATTTAAGTGAATGGGTCCACATCTGAGCCGCAAAATATGCAGATCGGAGGCTGAAAAAACAACTGTCGTGTGAATGTAGCCTTACCCTGTATATTCTGTAGTGATATACTTAATGTTAGGAGGGAAAAGGTTAGGGTGAGAATTTGGCATGGGGGGGATGTCAATTTTTGACTTGGCCGGCAGAAAAGCTAGGTGCACCAGCGCTGGGGGGGCCCAAGCTGAACTCTTGCACCAGGGCCCATGAGCCTATAACTACGCCCCTGGGCGCAAAACTGTGTCACTATGGACACCTGGCCAAAAATCCATTTGATTTTTAAAAAAGATTACATTTTGATGAAGATGTGGAAATGAGCCACTATAGACATGTGGTCTAAAGTCCAAGGGATGGGATATGGCAAAAACAATGGCTAATAATATAGAGAAAAATTCCATTTTAGAGAAGAATTACATTTTAAGGAAGGTGCAGAACTGCGTCATATTTACCAAAATTGCTAGTATGGCAAAAACTATACTACCAGCAACTTGACCAGGTGATAATGCAGCTTTCACACAAGCTAATTGCTGGTCAAAAATAGTTTTATCATGTCCACACACTCCGTTATGGATGACTCACAGCAGAGCAGAGAACAAGAAGGAGTCTGAGCAGGTGTAGAAGCAACTGATGGTAATGACAAGGACAGTCCTTGGCGATGCAGCCTGGCTACCATAAAGAAGACCTGGAGAAGGCGGGCAGACTTGTTCCGATTCCTTATATGTGTTGTAATAGAGCTCTGGTACTTACGTTTGTGTTTGAATGCCCATGGATTATTTTAATCCTGCAGGTCTTGCACATGGCTGTGGTTTTTTGTACCAGCCTTATGAAGAAAAAATGCCATGTGGGAGATACTAGCAGCAGACAAGTTTAGCCTAGGTCTGACAATCCTGCAGACACAGCATCGGCAGTATGACTCACTCCCGAGATGACCACTAAAGATGAGAAAAGTTTTGAAAAAATCAATTGGGCCTATTCGCCGAACTTCAACAAGAAATTTGATTAATCTGTCACGGATATCCAGGCCAATCTGACTAATCATTTTCATCCCACTTGGTGGACCAATCTCAGTGTGAAGACCTGGAACTTAAACTGCAGGGAAAGTGTGTGGGAAAGTGTGAATCACCGTGTGCATTATGTTCCAATGTATCCACATTCATAGTTAATCCGATCTGTAGGTACTGTGCCATCAGTATTACAGGTGTAATTTATTGCCATCTATGTCACTGTGCCAAGAGTCATATCTAATTCCGTGTGTTAAACAAAAAGAAAAGCATACAGTACCCTTTAGTAAAGCCAAAAACCTGTGCACGCTTCTGCAGAAGCTGTGTCCCAGCATGTGGGGTTTTGTTGCCTCTGCTTAGGGGAAAAAGAAGGTGCCCCTCTAGGAGGGAGAAGTGAAGACAGAGAGGAAGCCACCACAAGGCTTCTCTGGGATATCAAAGGAGGAGCAACAGGAGGAATGCTATCACCCTTAGTTCAAAGACACAGTATCAGACTTAGCGCTGACCTCAAGATCATACTTCTGTGAGAGGAGGAGTGGGCCCAATCTAATTCTATTTGTTCTCAATATCTCAATAATAATGTGGTGCATATTATAAGCGAGGGAGAACTACTTGTAGTGGCTGAATGGCTGGTGCTACTACTACCCACATTTTGACCCTCAGATAACGTGGCATTGGTCTTTCATTTTGCACTTTTCCATTTTCCAGACGTTTTAATATGAGACCTATAAATGAAGAGTCACATGTATAGTACATTCATTATTAAATAGAGATGAGCGAGTAGTGAAATATTCGAAAGTTCGAAATTCGATTCGAATAGACCGCGATATTCGACTATTCGACCGAATATCGAATCCCATTAAAGTCTATGGGAAAAAAAATGCTCGCCACTTGGAAATCTCAATTCGACCACTTGGAGGTCACCAAGTCCACCCTGAAACCTCAGAAAAGGATGCCAACACTGCTGGAATGCAACTGGGACAGCAGGGGAAGCATGTCTGGGTGCATATAACGCGCCCAAGTCGCACTATTACGCCACTATCACAGCCTCTCAACAATACACTCCAAAGACAATATAACCTCTCTGTAAAGTGAGACCATACAAGGAAACCTTCTTTCCTCTACATTGCCATGGACCCCAAGCCAAACTAGACAAAAAAGAAGATAAAATTCTGCACCCCTTAAAATCACGTTGCCTATGACAACCACAGATGGCATAGGCAAGGGGGAAAGCAATCAAGCCATCACTATTTTTCCCTCTGTGCCATCCCTGCCCAGGCACATGTCCCAAAACATCATCCACGCCCGAGTAACACGGTTACTGCAAAAGGCCATTTGACCACCAACACTTTGGTTTGAGGCCGGGGATGCTACATCTCCCTGACAGCACACTGGGTGAATGTTGTGGAGGCGGGGACGGGCAAACCTGCTACCCCCACCCAAGTTTTGGGCCTTGGTTCTGTCTGGATTTCCGCAACCCTTACAGACAGCTCGGCAAACCCCTCCTTCTCCTTCTAGATTTGTTAAATCTGTCCACCACCCAGTCAAGTCCACAAAGTCCAGTCTCGTCGATAGCCTGCAGAAACTTCAGGGACCACACTCTGAGCCTCCTTCCTCCGATCCTGCCCAATGTTATCAACCCAGTGTTCCCACCCATGCAAGAATCGCAGGAGCTGTCTGAGGATTTTGTTTGTTCTGATGCCCAAACACTGGAGCAAGCTCCATCTCTAGCTGATGGTGGTGTGGAACGGGCACTAAAGTGTAAAATGATTAGGGACGATGATGAGACACAGTTGCCAGCAAGGGAGGCTGTTGGAGCAAAGTGAGGCAGTGTAAGAGGAGGTGGTTGAGTATGACAAAGTCAGTGACCCGACCTGGCCCAGTGTCATGTCTAGCAGGTAAAGCAGTGGGGATGTTGAGGGATGCGTAGGACCGCAAAAGGCAGGAAGAGGCCGTGGGCTGGCCAGAGGCTCATGGAGAAGGCAGGCTAGAGCCCGCAGGGCCGCATCTCTTCCCTATAACAGGCCCCCACACAAAGCTCTCCCATCGAGGGCTCTTAGGTCCTTGTTGTGAAAATATTTTAATGAGTGCGCAAAGTTAGCTTGAGGTGAGCCCTCGAAAAAAATTATATGGAGGCCCAAGAGGTGAGCCCTCGAAAAAATTAAGTGGAGGCCAAAGAGGTGAGACCTCTTAAAAATTGTATTAAGGCCGAAGAGGTGAGCCATAATAAAAATTGTTTGTAGGCCCAAGAGGTGAGACCTCTTAAAAATTGTTTGTAGGCCCAAGAGGTGAGCCATGATAAAAATTGCTTGTAGGCCCAAGAGGTGAGCCATGATAAAAATTGCTTGTAGGCCCAAGAGGTGAGCCATGATAAAAATTGCTTGTAGGCCCAAGAGGTGAGACCTCTTAAAAATTGCTTGTAGGCCCAAGAGGTGAGCCATGATAAAAATTGCTTGTAGGCCCAAGAAGTGAGGCCATGATAAAAATTGCTTGGTAGGCCCAAGAAGTGAGCCATGATAAAAATTGCTTGTAGGCCCAAGAGGTGAGCCATGATAAAAATTGCTTGTTAGGCCCAAGAG
>ONZH01013852.1:0-45361 GCA_900303285.1 Rhinella marina
TGCTACACAGGGTAGGCATACCACGTTTACACCATCTCTTCGGCGTGGATGGGCTGAAGAGGAGGGAGAGGACGAGGGATATATTGAGAGTCATGCTCCTGATGGGGAGAGCGAAGCCTTGTCTGTTGGGACTCTGGCACACATGGCTGACTTCATGCTAGGCTGCCTTTCCCGTCACCTGCTCATTATACACATATTAGACAACACGGATTACTGGTTGTTCACCCTTCTCGACCCCCGCTACAAAGAGAACTTCCCATCTCTCATTCCTGTGGTGGAGAGGACAAGTTAAATGTTATAATACCAGAAGGCCCTTGTCAAAAAATTGTTTCACAAATTTCCATCTGACAACGCTGGCGGCAGAGTACGTAGTTCCTTGGGCATCCGAGGAGGGGAGATGAGGGGAACACACAGCAGTTCCAACAAAGGCAAGGCGACACTCTCCAAGGCCTGGGACAGTTTTATGACACCCCGCCAGCACCCTCACCCTGATGAGCGGCCTAGTGTGACAAGGAGGGAAATGTTTTGGAAGATGGTAAAGGAGTATGTAGCTGACCGTGTCAACGTCCTCAGCGATCCCTCTGTGCCGTATAATTATTGGGTGTCTAAGCTGGACACGTGGCACGAACTGGTGCTCTACGCCTTGGAGGTGCTGGCCTGTCCTGCAGCCAGCGTTTTGTCGGAGCGGGTATTTAGTGCCGCTGGGGCTATAATTACTGATAAGCGCATCTGCCTGTCAACTGACAATGCTGACAGGTTGACGCTTATCAAAATGAACAAGGCCTGGATTTCCCCTGACTTCTGTACTCCACCAGAGGAAAGCGGCTTAACATGAAGGAACCTTAAATCAGGCTTTTAGGGTGTATTGAATACACTGTATTATCATGTACCCTTCATCATGTTCCTCCATCATATGAAACATCTTATTAGGCTGCCTTCGAAGTCCACCAGCTGGGCCTGCACCTGAATTTGTTAGCCACTCAGCTCACCAGCTGGGCCTGCAACATAATTTTTGGGCCTGTCAGCTCATTAGCATGCACTCAACCATAATGTCAGCTTGGTATTAGCGTGTCACACTGAAATGTTTTTAACGGTCTGCTCTTCTGCAGAATGTCACATGAAGAATATAATGTTTTCGACGGTCAGCTTGGCATTAGCGTGTCACACTTAAATATTTTTATCGATCTGCTATGCAGCGGAATGTCACATAAAAAATAGCATTCTTTTGGACGGTCAGCTTGGCATTAGCGTGTCACATTTAAATATTTTTAACGGTCTGCTCTGCAGCGGAATGTCACATGAAGAATATCATTCTTTTGGATGGTCAGCTCGGCATTAGTGTGTCACATTTAAATACTTTTAACGGTCTGCTCTTCTGCAGAATGTCACATGAAGAATATCCTTCTTTTGGATGGTCAGCTTGGCATTAGCGTGTCATATTTAAATATGTTTATCGGTCTGCTCTGCAGCAGAATGTCACATCAAGAATATAAATTTTTTGGACAGTCAGCTCGGCATTAGCGTGTTACACTTGAAAATTTTCAACGGTCTGCTCTGCAGCGGAATGTCATATAAAAAATATCATTCTTTTGGACGGTTAGCTCGACATTAGCGTGTCACATTTAAATATTTTTAACGGTCTGCTCTGCAGCAGAATGTCAAATCAAGAATATCATTTTTTTGGACGGTTAGCTCGGCATTAGCGTGTCACATTTAAATATTTTTAACGGTCTGCTCTGCAGCAGAATGTCACATCAAGAATATCATTCTTTTGGACAGTCAGCTCGGCATTAGCGTGTCACACTTGGAGATTTTTAACGGTCTGCTCTGCAGCAGAATGTCACATCAAGAATATCATTTTTTTGGACGGTCAGCTCGCCATAAGTGTGTCAAATTTAGATATTTTTAACGGTCTGCTATGCAGCGGAATGTCACATGAGGAATATCATTCTTTTGGACAGTCAGCTCGGCATTAGCGTGTCACATTTAAATATTTTTAATGGTCTGCTCTGCAGAAGAATGTCACATGAAGAATATCATTCTTTTGGACGGTCAGCTCGGCATTAGCGTGTCACACTTAGATATTTTTAACGGTCTGCTCTGCAGCGGAATGTCACATGAAGAATATCATTCTTTTGGATGGTCAGCTCGGCATTAGTGTGTCACATTTAAATACTTTTAACGGTCTGCTCTTCTGCAGAATGTCACATGAAGAATATCCTTCTTTTGGATGGTCAGCTTGGCATTAGCATGTCACACTTAAATATTTTTATTGGTCTGCTCTTCTGCAGAATGTCACATGAAGAATATAATGTTTTAGACGGTCAGCTTGGCATTAGCGTGTCATATTTAAATATGTTTATCGGTCTGCTCTGCAGCAGAATGTCACATCAAGAATATAAATTTTTTGGACAGTCAGCTCGGCATTAGCGTGTTACACTTGAAAATTTTCAACGGTCTGCTCTGCAGCGGAATGTCATATAAAAAATATCATTCTTTTGGACGGTTAGCTCGACATTAGCGTGTCACATTTAAATATTTTTAACGGTCTGCTCTGCAGCAGAATGTCAAATCAAGAATATCATTTTTTTGGACGGTTAGCTCGGCATTAGCGTGTCACATTTAAAATTTTTAACGGTCTGCTCTGCAGCAGAATGTCACATCAAGAATATCATTCTTTTGGACAGTCAGCTCGGCATTAGCGTGTCACACTTGGAGATTTTTAACGGTCTGCTCTGCAGCAGAATGTCACATCAAGAATATCATTTTTTTGGACGGTCAGCTCGGCATTAGCGTGTCAAATTTAGATATTTTTAACGGTCTGCTATGCAGCGGAATGTCACATGAGGAATATCATTCTTTTGGACAGTCAGCTCGGCATTAGCGTGTCACATTTAAATATTTTTAATGGTCTGCTCTGCAGAAGAATGTCACTTGAAGAATATCATTCTTTTGGACGGTCAGCTCGGCATTAGCGTGTCACACTTGGAAATTTTTAACGGTCTGCTCTGCAGCAGAATGTCACAATAAGAATATCATTTTTTTGGACGGTCAGCTCGGCATTAGCGTGTCAAATTTAGATATTTTTAACGGTCTGCTATGCAGCGGAATGTCACATGAGGAATATCATTCTTTTGGACAGTCAGCTTGGCATTAGCGTGTCACATTTAAATATTTTTAATGGTCTGCTCTGCAGCAGAATGTCACATGAAGAATATCATTCTTTTGGACGGTCAGCTTGGCATCAGCGTGTCACACTTAAATTTGGAACAGTTTGATAAAGTGCGATGGCAGCAGCATGTGTCCCTTAAATTTTTTTTATGGTCAGCTCAACAGCAGAGTGTCAAACTTAAATTTGGGACAATTTGATAAAGTGCGGTGGCAGCAGCATGGAGTCCAATTCCATTATTCAGAGCTCAAGTATTCAGTCCACCCAGCCTGGTTTGAACAATCAAATTTTTTAAGTAAACGATTCCGGCCCCCGGGACACAGAACGAACAGCATCGGGGAGGTGCCGAGAGGCAGGGGCTCCAACAGGTATTAGCTCACCTCCCTGCAGACAGCCAACTCGATCTTAAGATCAAACTTCGAGCTTTTTAAGTGCAGCAACTTAGATAAACGCAATTAGACCTGGAATTACCGCGGAGAGCGAGAGTGGAACGGCCGACGCGGCACATGCCACTGGGGGGCCTCCCGTGGTGGATAGCGAAGAGTGTCACTCTTACATTTTTTGGACGGTTTGTGCAGCAGCAGAATGGCAAGCCTATTGTTTTTGAGTGTCAGCAGCCGGCCATCAATCATAATTTTTCAAGGGTGTGTCTGATGCCCTCCTTTATGTGTAATAAAAGGTGTATTGGAATGCCTGTTCCTTGTAATTTTTGTCAGCCCTTTCCCTTTGTGCATAGGCTTTATGAGTGTAGGAGTCCCACGTCATGAACAATTATACCACAATGTGAATGAGGCCCTCCTTTATGTAATATACCGGTTGTATCGGAGTGCCTCATCCGTGTAATTTTTGGCAGCACTTGTGCTTTACGTACAAGTAAATATTTTTCATAACAATATTTCCTCTAAAATCAATGTTATCTTCAGTTTTTGGGGGTATTTTTGTCATTCTGTAAAAGTGGCGTAATAGTCGGACATCATCGTTAATAGCAGTGACTTCGGTGTCCAAGATGCATCCAGACATCCTCCCCATGCTGTTCCCTAACCATTTCTGTGTGTTTCCACCATTTTCTGACGTTTCACTATGGACCAGACACCCTCCCGTCATCCGAGCAGGGGGTGCCTGGTCTTCTTCCATTGACTTCCTTTATACTCGGGTGCTTGGCCGAGCACTCGAGCACCACCTGGTGTTCGGCCAGAGTATCCGAGCACCCGAACATCGGGGTGCTCGATCATCACTACTGATCACATGAGGTCATCACACAGGTCCTTCTCCACCACCAATCTTCTACACTGCTGAGCTCTTGCCCTTCATGCACTGGTGTACTTTCTTACACTGGTCACATAGTGATGATACCACACAGGTCCTTCTCCACCACTCCTCTACACTGATATGTTACCTTCTTCATGCACTGATCACATGAGGACATCACACAGGTCCTTCTCGACCACCGCTCCTCTGCACTTCTGAGCTCCTGGCATCCATGCACTGGTCACATAATAATGACAACAGCTGACACCTCTCCCCCTGGAGTTTCTGCATAAACACAAACCTGTTACAGGCTCTCCGGAAAGTCACACATTGCCATACTTATACTGAGATGAATGAAGGGGCATACCTATTAACATTCTAGTTAGTACATTCGGAGCATAAAAGCTCTGGGTACAGTCTCCAACATGATTAGAGTGTCGACTTATGGGCAGGGTTTACATAAGACTGCTTATTTTTGTGTCCCCCTGTTTTTGTCTTTGAAAATTAGGGACTGGCTCTGAAAATTTGGAACCATTGACAACTACTTACTATGTAAGCGGACATCTGGAGGATCACTTTTACAGGGCACAATATCTCTGTACTGTTCTGTAAATCCAGGGTTGTCACCTGCTTTCAGGTCAGTGGTTGTTGGTACATAGTCATAGCTGCCAGTTACCAACCTACTGTACAGGTCCAGAACATCTCAGAAGCTGCACAGTTCTTCTGATTCTTCAATGCTGCTGTAGATATTTGATAGGAACTGCACAGAGAGATCAGTTTAACCCAAGAGTCAAAATGATATGTAATGCAGTAATAAATGGTGGCCATAGTGTGGGAAATCATCCAGGCCATTCTCATTCTTTATGCAGATCCCATGCCAATTTTCTCCACAGACTGAAGAAGTCTCTGACATCAGCACATGCTAGAAGCATGCAGAAATGTATCAGTATTTATGGCAAATGTCCATGCATGGATTTGAGGTCAGGAACTTAACCCCCCCGGAGGGAGGTGTCGGGAAGGACAGACATTTTCCACTGGAAGCATCCATAGAGCAGCCATTGCAACCGGAGGATGGATCTTCATGTCGGTGCAGTGGTCTCTAAGGTAAATGTAAAAACAAATATATTTTTTGATTACCATATGTATTTTGAATTGTTTAGGGTTGCGGGATGTTGATGATTTATATTGTTTGCATGCTTCATAAGTCATAGCACATGGTCGAAATGTGCAATGACCTCACTGCCTTGAATTTGAAAGCATAAGGATGGGATGGCTGCTTGGCTTCTTATAGGCACACATAAAACAGTTGTAAGGTTTTTTCAACTAGATGCATTGTGACAACAGTTGAACCTCGCAGTATTGTGATGCCACACTCATACTAAGATGGACACAGAAAGCATGTGGTCAAGACCAGGTGGAAGACTACACAGAACTGGTTCTTTCAGTGATTCTGTACCCAGGAAAGGAGTGGTTCCTCTCCCTCATCTTCAATGTCAATTGTGTAAGGAACTGCATTTCTACAGGCCCAACATCTGTTAGTTTATGATGTTTTGGATCTACTTTCATCTGTAATCTATTTGAACAGGGGAGGCCCCAGAACCAGTGAAGGACAAAGAAGAATAGGCAGAACGTATGTGTGTGACCATACAACACCAGCAGCAGCAGCAGCAGCAACGGCTACCTCACCTGAGTGTTGTGTCCCTAGCTGCATGTTTCGCTGTGTCATCTGTCACTTGTCACACACCATACCATCTGAGGCTTATGTACAGGCCCACCTGCTGTCCTCTATGAGGTGGTGATCAGCTAGCTGTGTCACCTCTCATCATCTGGAGGCTGACATTATTCTTTGCAGAAGAGCTCGCGCTCAGTCAGACTGGATGGAGAGCATCTGTGATCAGCAATTTGCAAGTCTTGTCACAGATTCTCAGTGGGATTTAGGTCTGGACGGGGACTGGTACGCTCTAACACATGAAGATGCTTTGATCTAAACCCTTCCATTGTAGCTCTGGCTGGATGTTTAGGGTCATTGTCCTGCCGGAAGGTGATAGAAGACAGAAGTACAGAGCAGCATGACCTGAACAGTGGCAGTGGATTGTTGGAGGTGAGTATCTCTTCTTTGATGTTTAGTAGCCCATCTGACACCCTGAAAAGTATTTTTTAGCTGAAAAATCTCTTTAAGAGCTTCCTTATAAGTAATTTCCCTTAAAGGGATTGACCACCTTTGAGGGGCCTTTTCACCCAGACCCTCGTGCCTATTACTGTTTTTTGGTTTCCGTTGCTCCCCTAGCGCTGCTGTGCTCCAGTCTCTACTAGTATCTTTCCTGGGTCATATGGCTGCTGCATGCAGGGGTGACATATCCTCCATACTTCATGTGGCCCAGTGATATAATGCATGGGGGACATGTCACTTCTGCAGCCAGCCATCGGATGCAGTCACATGACCCAGATATTGATGCATGTGGAGTAACAGGGATCAAAGGAGCCAGAAGCAAGGGGTGGTGAACAAACATGTGTACAGTACTTACCTGCATGAGTCCATCACATAGAGGGGGTTCTGACCAAACCCTCTTTATTAGGCTGTACAAAAAATAATTTGTTGTATCTCTTAAATTTGTTGGAGATACAACAACGTACTGGCTTAGTCTATTGCTGGAATGACTTCTGCTGGATTGACTACAGTTTACTGTTACGACACTAGATGTCGCTGTTACTAATACTAACTTGTAGTCTCTCTATACATTTCTATGATGTGTTGTATTTCCTGTACATTGATGTGAACTCACTGATTTCTTTTTCCTGTCTGTGCCATTCACCATGTAAGGTGACCTTCAGTTATTGCATGCAAGTTTCAATAAACCCAGTTCCTGTTACTCCACAATGTCCGATCTAAACTGACTCTGCTGCACCCAGCAACCATACCCTGCAACAAAATTTTTAGATTTTACATTAACTGACGAAGGCTACCAGTTGTGAACAATTCGGGGGAATGTAGATGTGAGCAAATCAGGACAGAATCAGAGAGAACCAAGGTACAACGTGAAATATGAATGGGAAGAATCTGCTTGATGAAAGGTCAGAGGCATACTGGGCCATGTGGTGCCACTATGATACACAAACATGTGAATAAGAGAAAGGGTGATCAGATCAAAGGGTAAATGAGAGAGCCAGCATATTCCATGATAGTCCATGGACTTAGCTTCTGGTATAATTCTGAGTAGCACTTACAGTAAGAACTAAACAAAAAAACTTTTACACTTAGTGACGTCACATGAAGACCGTGACACGACCTCTTATGGAGAAACCCTCCTGACCAAATATGAAATTGAAGGATGGATGCAGCTAAATATACCCGCGGTGCCACAAGTGTACTCATTTTTTACAAAGCTAAACTCTAAACCCGAAATACACTAAAAACTGCACATGAAATAAATAAATAAAAAAATGTTCCTCATTTTCATCCTAACTTTTGTTCGGATTGACTTGATAAGATCATGTCACATGTTAACCGTTTCATGTCTGTCCTGGCACATTCACAGGATGGTTGTCATTTTGTTTATCAGAAACTATTTGCTATGATCGATGAGCAGTAAAGTTGATTTACAGAAAGGTAGGTACTTTTTCACATTATTTTACACTATAAAATGCTTTATTTTTGTAGAATGATTTTTCTAGTATTTAACTCCGGTCTTAATATCATAATGTACAATTTCGGAAAAAAAATGCAAGCAAGCACTCCAGCGCATGATGTCAATATGGCGAATATCTCCACAGCCACTATATATTTTCCCCTGGTGCTCAGATAAGCCGGGATCATGGAGATCCAGACGCTGCAGAACACCAGCATGCTGAAGGTGATGTACTTGGCCTCATTAAAACTGTCCGGTAATGTCCTCACCATGAAAGCCAGAACGAGGCTCACAGCTGCCAGGAGCCCCAGATAACCCAACATGGAGTAGAACCAGATATCTGAGCCTTCATTACACTCAATGATGATCTTCCCAGGATAAGAGTGGTGGTCAAACTCTACATAAGGAGGTGACACCAGCAGCCAAGTAACACAAAGCAGAACTTGTATGAAGGAACATATTACAACTACATAATTAGAGATTTTGATCGAGACTTTCTTCACCCAAGAGCTGCCTGGTTTGGTGGCTTTGAAGGCGATGCAGACTGTGATAGTCTTCCCAAGAACAGAAGAGACACAGATGGCGAAGAAGACACCAAACAGTGTTTGTCTCAGCAAACAGGTGATGTCCACAGGACAACCAAGAAACAAAAAGATGCAGAGGAAGCTCAGCAAGATGGAGACCAGGAGGATGAAGCTCATGGTCCGGTTATTGGCCTTCACAAGAGGAGTGTCCCAGTAATAAATGAAGCTTCCTAATATAAATAATGTGACTACAGAGAATACTAAGGACATGACAGAAAATACTGGAACCAGAATATCCAACTGATAGGACAGGAACTCGTATGTTTTGGGGACACATTTCACTTTCTTCTCATCGGGCCACTCATCTTCTGGACATTTATGGCAGATTTCACTGTCTGAAATAATATATAAAAAGTGAAGATATCAGTATCAGTGTCATCATTACATGTAGGCTTCACTTTTAATTCTATTGTATCTAGTCAACAACTAAGGAATTCCAGTGATCATTATGTACAGTGCCTTGAAAAAGTCGGTCAGAGGTTATGGGAAGATGGATGGAGCTAAATATAGGACAGTCCTGGAGGAAAACCTGGTAGAGGCTGTGAAAGACTTGAGATGAACCTCCGCCCCAGCCTCTTCATAGCTTCGGCGAATCCACCATCGTCCTCTTCATAACTTCTGTGCATCCACCGCTGGTCTAAAGGTAAGACGGCTTCCTTGCTGTCTTACATTTAGACCTTTTTCTATGCCTGAAATAGCCACAGAAAATGATGAATGAGACTGGCCTGCCGGCCCGTCCCTTTCCCCCCCAACATAACGCCCACAGTTTTAGACCTGGGGCGAGAGGAGAAAAGTCACAGATAGTGGTACAACTAAATGTAATTTAGACATATTTCAGATTAGTTAATGATCCCCTAGGTTTGTTTTTCCAGTCTGGTAAAAAGCTCTCCTCTCTCTGATACACTATGTTCACATACACCATGGTAGAGAAAGTAGTGCTGGAAGAAAAGGCTTTTCAGACAAGGGACTCATTAAGGGGCCACAATATCTTATGTTATGGTTCAGTGTGCTGTTTTACAATTAAGACATTATAAGCCACCATGAAAATAGTGAAAATTTGCCTGCAACAGGCCCTGTATCCTCTGACTGTAACCACAATTGGATTGTGTAGAGTAGGGTAGGCTCATACTTACCTGTGATATTGGAGAACTCCCCCTCAGAACACGGGACGCAGTCGTAGCAACAGACGTGATATCCTCCATTAGGAGCTTTCCTGTGTCCTGGAGAACATCGATCATTACAGCGAGATTCTGGCTTCTTGTACATGTGGAAAATACAGGTTACCAGATGTTAGATGTGAACATGACATGGTAGCCAAGAGAGAAGCTCCTGCAGCTAGAAGATCCATCTCAGGCAGGACTTTATCTTGGCTCTTGTACTATTATTCTCAACAGTTAAACAAATGGACCAACATATAATATGTCTTACCCTGGAAGCACAAGCCTGTTGATGTTCTTGGACTGGGTCAGTAGTGGTAGTTGTGGTATCTTGTAGATTTACATTTTTATGGAGTCTTAAGATGCATTTACACAGCCTGAGAATCAGGCAGATATAATTGGAAACAACCCTTCCTGTGAACGTCACAACAATCTGACAATCTGACCTTATGTATGTGTTGCCGGTCATCCAGTGAATGAGCGAAACGCTCGCTCCTTGGGTGATCCTATCGTTCATGCATGCACCACCGATCATGGCTACTGGGTAACAGATCATGTGGTCTAAACAGCGATCTATTGCTCAGAAACCCTGGATCTGTATGAGGATGAGGGATCGCAATCCCTCATACAGTGAAGGAGATGCATGTAAGTAAAGATTCAGCCGACTGCCAGGATGGAACGCTTCCTTCCCGACAATCAGCTCCTCAATCGGCCTGTGTAAATCCAGATTTATGCATATACGGCACAAATCTATGGTTATTGAGGTGCTTAGAAAGAGATCTAGATGATAGCAGGGGATAAAGCCTGTATTTTACCTTCTACATGCTTGGCAATTTGCGAATTCTTACAAAATTCTCTAGTAGTATAAATTCTCTACAGCTTGCCCACACCACTTCTGGTTGTACTCAAACTACCAACACTGTCAGCATTGACAGCTACCCTGATTAGTGGAAGGTTTCTCACTATTTTAGTGGGCATACGGGCATAATGGGAAATTACATTTGGGGAAAAAAGGAGAGAGGGAAGGAGTGAAGTGGAAGTATAAGAAGTAACAAAAATATAAGGAAAAACAGAAAAAAGAGACAAAAGGGAAATTAGAGAGAAGATAAAGGGAGCGTGCTGTAACTGCCCCAAGAAATGTGCTGCTCCTACAGATCCTTCTCTTATATTGTAGACTTTTCAGATGACTGACATTGGATATCACGCAGTACATTCAGACCCGCCCCTCCAGCCATGGCCTGAAGAACATGTGACTGCAGAGGGCGGGGCTAAGTGTATTAGCATGTGTTACATGGCGGGCAACCTGGAAATGACGATTGAGTCATAAAGGAAAAACTTGTATAATGTATAAGGTGTCGCTATCAAACAGGATCACAATAAGCTGAATGTACAGATACAATTGGATTATACTATATACCTAGAACACTACAACCCCCAACATGATGTGACCATGGGAAATTACAACAATACAATTCTATTCATTTCCAGCCACAGGATGAGGTTTACTTTCTAGCTTAATTATTTAAGATTTACCATGGAAACAAATACAAATAACCCGTAATTCCATGTCTTAAATTCTTAAATTAAAGTGCATTCCTTTGTAAGTAGCGGGTGCAATGACATGGAGCGGCAATTGCACCTCCCCCGTCATTGTACCTCTCAGATGCTGCATTCATTGTTGATCGCGGTGTCCGACAATAGTATTAAGGTCTATAATAGTAAAAGAAAATCATACTTACCTCATCCATTTGATCGAATTTTCTCTGAAATTAGGATCGAAGTCCGTTTCGGACACTTTGATTCGTTCAACACTAGCTATGATTATTCACAAGGGTAAAGGGGGACTTGAAACCTTTATTCCAGTTATTGATGGGGGAGGGGAGCAGCAATAATAAATTTTTTTTACCTTTCCATAGGGCGTCCTTCTTGGGAAAACCTTATGGTGACTATTGGTTCATTCCAAAGTCCTTAACTAGAATCACCTATTTCAAAGACGATGGAGGGGAAGTTGCTAGGATTACCGATTTCAGGAGCATCGTCACTAGGGTTACTTAATGCAAGGAGCACAGTGGACATGATTCCAGTGGAAAGTGCCCAGTAGACATGATACCAGTGGAAAGTGCTTAGCGGACATGATACCAGTCACATCATGGTGAGGTGGCAACCGCATGAGGAGTCAACATAGTGGCTCAGTCACAGAGTAGGGAGGGTGTCAACTGCCTGAGGAGTTCATACAATGGCCCAGTCACAGTGTTGTGAGGTCAGATACCGCATGAGGAGTTAACATAGTGGCCCAGTCACAGAGTGGTAAGAGTGGCAACCGCATGAGGAGACAACATAGTGGCTCAGTCACAGAGTAGGGAGGGTGTCAACTGCCTGAGAAGTTCATACAATGGCCCAGTCACAGTGTTGTGAGATCAGATACCGCATGAGGAGTTAACATAGTGGCCCAGTCACAGAGTGGTAAGAGTGGCAACCGCATGAGGAGACAACATAGTGGCTCAGTCACAGAGTAGGGAGGGTGTCAACTGCCTGAGGAGTTCATACAATGGCCCAGTCACAGTGTTGTGAGATCAGATACCGCATGAGGAGTTAACATAGTGGCCCAGTCACAGAGTGGTGAGAGTGGCAACCGCATGAGGAGACAACATAGTGGCACAGTCACCAAGCGGTGAGAGTGGGAACCACAAGAGCAGTTAACACAATGGCCCAGTAACAAAGTGGTGAGGTGGCAACCGCATGAGGAGTCAACATATTTCCCCAGTAACAGAGTGGTGAGGTGGCAACTGCATGAGGAGTCAACATAGTTCCCCAGTCACAGAGTGGTGAGGTGGCAACTGCATGAGGAGTTAACACAATGGACCAGTCACAGAGTGGTGAGGGTGGTAACAACATGAGGAGTCAAAATAGTGGCCAAGTCACAGTGTGGTGAGGTGCCAACTGCCATAGGAGTCACTATAGTGTTCAGTCACAGAGTGGTGAGGGTGGTAACCACATGAGGAGTCAAAATGGTGGCCCAGTCACAGAATGGTGAGGTGGGAGTCAAAAGCAGTAGCAGTAACAGCACAAGTTGGTTGGTGGCAGTAGGAGAATATAGTAGTATAGGCAGCATGTGCCTGCATCATCAAGAAATAGTTTATGGCTTTCCTCTGCTCATATAGTCAGTCCACCTTGTGGAGAGTGGTGTTCCAATGAATGGAAACGTTGCACATCAGACAATGTTTGGGAATGCTATTCGGCCTTTGCAGCTCAAGGAGGGCACAGTTTCCTGGCCATGGTCTTGAAGTTGAGTGGAAGACTTCAGAAACCGCTTTACAACCAGATTAAAGATATGTGCCATGCAGGGCGCATGGCTCAGCCCTCCCTGACACAGTTTCATCAAAATATTCTTCCCATTATTGGTGACCATGGTTCCTGTCTTCAGTTGGCAGGGAAACAGCTAGGATTCTATTTCCTCTTGAAGGACACGGAGCTGTTTCTCCACGGTGTGACTCAGTTTGCCCAGGCAAACCAGGTGCAGAACACTGTGACAATGCCATGCTCTACATAGGTGGTATGTTGGAGGAGAACTCTGTATAGTGCCTGCAGTGGAAGCTAAAAACAAGGTGGAGGATGAGGAGGACATTGGTGCAGGACTCAGCTTGAGAATGTAGAGGTGACAGTGCTGTCACCTGGCCAAGTTGCTAGTGTGGCTGGGCAGGAACCACAGTTATCCATTGAGCCATAAAGGACATAAATTGTCCTTGACTGTAGTTACAGCTCCACATGTCGAAGCTGCTGTAAACTTTAGCAAAGTCCAACAAGCTCAAAGATGGGCCCAACTTCTGCTCAACATACATGTGAGGGCTGGTACAGCCTTTTTGGAGAAGTAATGACAGCTTGGGACTCTCCACCTAGGCTCAGTACAAGTCATCAGTTCTCTGAAAGGTGCAGAGGCCACCACACGGAAAGGGAGGGACTATAGTACCAGCAATTTGTCCAGGAGCACGTTTAGCTTCCGGGCCGTTGGATGACTGCACGCACACTGTTGTTTTTTTGCAATCGCCTCGGTGATTGATTGCTGACGTGGGAGTGACAAGGAGAAGGAGGTGGAGGAGCATCAGGACCAGTAAATGATGGGAAGGAAACAGCTCCCTTCTGCTGAGGTGGTGGAGCCTTGACTGCTGTAGAAGGGCGTGGTCCACTGGGTAATGCAGTGGTTGCTACGTTAGGCTGTACCACTATATTAGTGCCATGGTTTTCCCAGGCCACTTTGTGATGACGGTGCAGGTGTTGACACAGGGCCCTGGTGCCAACATTGGCACCTTGGCCATTCTCCACCTTCTGCCCACAGATTCTATAAATGCCACGCTGACGTCCTCCGGCGACTTTATGAAAAATTCCCACATGGGCGAGTATGGCATTTTCCCCCACCACTCCGTGCTGACTGCCTGCTGCTGCTGCCTCTGTGAACTCATGCACCGCTAGTTCTTTCTGGACAGGTAGGCTCCTAAATAGCAGACGGTCTACCCTGGGCATGTTTGGCTCCAGAACTCACACTGCTGCCACCCTGCTGATTCATGGCCACAGTAACACCCTGCTGGCTCAGCCACTGCCTCACACTTAAGCTGCCACCCTCACCCCCTGATCATGATAAAGCCCCCTCTTCAACATGCTCCCAAGTGCAAGCAGCTATATCATCATCCACTACTGTCTGCACGTCACTGATGTCACCTTCACCAGTCTCAGGGCCGTGTACCTCGCAATACCTGCCGCCATGCGACTCTTATCATTATTACTTGCCGCCTACGGGAGGAAGCAACAGATCTCTCCTCCATATCTTGACTGGGTAGTAGATGCTGGCTGTCCTCAATAAGCAATAAGCTAAAAAAAAACAAAACATCAAAGATGGTGACCAGCACACCCAGGTAGATGTGGTGGTGGATGTCTCCAGAGGAAGTGGCTAGATTCCATCAACAAGCTGGATATCGATAAGAAATAATAAAAATAGTATGGAGACAGCATGTCCTTTCTGTGAGGTTTATTCCAGTTGCAACGTTTTGGCTAACAAGCCTTTTTCAAGCTTGTAGTGGCTTGTATTTACATTCTCTACATGATAAAATCCACTTGCTGAAGTGAGACAACCCCTTTAATGGATTTACTTATGTATAAAAGAACGTAAGAACCCTAAAATCTGTAGTATCAGGCAGCAACTTCACCCCAGAATTAAGAATGAATGGATGCACTTATATATAAAAGAATGTAAACACCCCAAAATTTGTTTTATCAGGCCGCAATTTCACCCCAATTACACAATTAAGGATTAACAGATTTACATATGTGAAAAAGAATGTGAACACCCCAAAATCTGTAGTATCAGAAACCAGTTGCATCCCAATTACATAATTAAGGAGGATTGAATTAGGTGTAAAAGAATGTGAACACCCTAAAATCTGTAGTATCAAGTGGCAATTTCACCCCTTTTACAGAATGCAAAAGAAAAGGAATGCAAACAACCTATAATCGGCAGTATTAGATCACTTTTTAACCCCAATAAGTGCAGCAAGGTGTAATAGAATAGCTCCTATTACCCGGGATTTACACTGTTCAATTGGCCTCTGCTCTCTTCCATATTATGTGGAAAATTCTTCCCTATTATATCCTTACATTATCTCTAAGCTGTCCCTGCTCTCTCCCTATAGTGTAGATAATGTCTCCCTATACTATCTCTAAGCTGTCCCTGCTCTCTCCCTATAGTGTAGATAATGTCTCCCTATACTATCTCTAAGCTGTCCCTGCTCTCTCCCTATAGTGTAGATAAAGCCTCCCTATACTATCTCTAAGCTGTCCCTGCTCTCTCCCTATAATGTGGATAAAGTCTCCCTATTATATTCCTACACTATTTCTAAGCTGCCCCTGAACTGCTCAAAAGTAATATTTTGTGAATAAAGTATTTCCTAATCACTGTCCCTAGTGCCTGTAATGTCTCTCCCTGCACTAAGTTCAGTTTTTGTAGGGCTGTGACATCACAGGGGATGGCTATCTGCTGATTGGCTATCTGCATGGCATTGCGATTGCTCCATCATTCCCAGGCTTCTTACTTCCTCTTTCTTAAAGGGGTTCTGCAGTTCTGTAAAACTGATGATCTATCCTTTGGATAGATCATCAGTATCTGATCGGTGGGGGTCCGACACCCGGGACCCCCACGATCAGCTGTTTGAGAGAGCAGCGGCGCTCCAGGAGCTCCGCGGCCTTCTCTGTGTTTACCGCAGGCCCAGTGACGTCACGACTAGTTTCACTGGTCTGGGCGGGGCTAAGCGCTGTTCACTTGAATGGAGCTTAGCCCCGCCCAGGCCAGTGATACTAGTCGTGACGTCACTGGGCCTGCGGTAAACACAGAGAAGGCCGCGGCGCTCCTGCAGCACCGCTGCCTTCTCAAGCAGCTGATTGGCGGGGGTCCCGGGAGTCGGACCCCCACCAATCAGATACTGATGATCTATCCAGAGGATAGATCCTCAGTTTTAAAGAACTACAGAACCCCTTTAACATGTGCAGTAGCAATTTTAGAAAAAAATCTGATTTGTTACCACAAAGCATGAGGAAATTCAACTTCCAGACAAATCAAAATTTTCCTAAAATTTTAATCGAATTCCAGTTCATCAACTTCAAATCGCTCAACTCTAATTCTGCAGCCCAGGAGAACATTCCTCACCATGTGAGAATGGCTGAAAATAGGGACAGTCTCCTGGACATTGCCAGCACCTTGCACAAGACAGTGCCTTTTTAAAAAAAGGCTATGCAGGCAGCACGTGTTATTTCCCCCAAGTTCAGGGCGGACATGATGTTTCACCTATTGTCGCTGACCACTTTGCCCAGTTGACAGCCAGAGTCAGCAGGGTAACAGCCAACAGGTGGTTTCATGCTTTTGTGGCTACTGTCACCTAGGCCAATCAGCTTGAACACAATTTGGCAATGCATGACTTGAAACATGTGATAGGAGGGAGGAGGAATGGGAGTGACACTGTGCCCTGCTGCTGTTGGGGATGGGACTATGTCCATGGAGGAGGAGGTGGAGGATAAGTGCATAAGTTCCTGCTGTGGGAGCCAGCCTGATGATATTGTGGGAAGGGTGTAGGACAAAAGTACCTAGCCCAGTTACTGGGGATGCTGCCTCTCCACTGCTCCAAAAAACATGGACCCAGTGGGCCTTGAAAGAAATGCATTGTCCCTGCCTGTAACAGCTGCTCCAGGTGTCAACCATGAATTGCAGCTTGCCGAACATAGAGAATCAAAAGGTGTAGCGCACGTTCTCCGTCACGTGAGAGTACAAGGCTCCTCCACAATGGTACTGCAGCGACGGCAGGAGAAAAGTATTTTCATGGCCAAACATTCTCTTATACACTAGTCACAAAAAGTTAGGGATATTTGGCTTGTGGATGAAATTTCAAGATGAACCTAAAATGTCCTCTAACCTTTACAGGTGAACGTAATGTCACCTTCTCTAAACTTCTGAATATATATGTCCAATTGTTCAATGTTTCATTACTTTTTGCACAACTTGCTGTTCTCTAACAAGGAGCTTAACAGCAAAATTCACAACAGGGGTTTGATCCATGAATCGCCCAATAAATTTCCTGGTTCAATTCGAATTGTTATTTAAACAGTCCTCCTCATCATACTGTTTACATTTTGACATCATGAAACCAAGATGACACCTAACAATTGATCAACAGTACATCGCAATTGTGAGGCTTCAAGCAGGATGTTCTCAGACAAAAGCGGCCCCTGAGCTTAGAGTGTCACATAGTGTCATAAGTAGGTTGCAACAGAGATAAAGAGAGACTGGAAGAGTCACAGAAAGGCTGAGAAGTGGATGTCTTTTGGCCACTTCCCACACTGATGACCGCTTCAATGTGAACAATGCCCTGCGGAACCGGATGATGAATGCCACACTAATCCAGGCATATTTAAGGGAGGTAAGAGGCACCCAAGTATCACGTCAGACCATTAGAAACCATTTACATCAGCGTGGTCTGTGTGCTAGACGACCTGCAAGGGTACCTGACCACAGGCATCATCGTCTTGCATTGGTCAAGGAGCATCAACGCTGGACGAAGGACCAGTAGGCCTCAGTGCTGTTACTGATGAAAGTCTATTCACACTGAGCAGAAATGATGGCTGCCAATGATGTTGGAGACATCAAGGAGAGTGCTATGAAGCAGCCACTATTGTCACCAGCAGACGAGCCTTTGGTGGGGGTATTACAGTGTTGGCCGGTGTGTCTAGTCAGTACAGAACTGCCCTACACTTAGTGAATGGTCCAGTGACAAGCCCAGACTACCTGAAGAACATCATTAATCCAGTCATTGTGCCTCTGCATGAACAACACAGGTCTAATTTCATCTTCATGGAGGACAATGCTCCAGCTCATCGAGGTCACATCATTAAGGAATGGCTGCTGGAGACTGGGGTACCTCAGATGGAGTGCCCTGCAGCTTCTCCAGACCTGAATCCCATTGAAAATCTGTGGGATCAGCTGACTCGCTGTGTAGAGGCTCGTAACTCTGTTCCCCAGAACCTCAATGATTTGAGGGCCGCCCTTAAAGAAGAGTAGGATGTCGTGCCTCAGCAGACAATAAGTTGACTTGTGAACAGCATGAGGCATCGTTGTCAAGTTGTAATTGATGCTCAACGCCACATGACAAGTTATTGAGACATTGACATTTTTGTGAGGGTTTTGTTTCAATAAATTGTTTGAGTTGAGGAAATTACCATTGTGGCTTCTACTTAAATGCCCTACTTTCATGATATAATATCACTGTAGGTTGAACTTTTTGGGTTTTCCATAAATTTCACCTGAAAGCTAAATATCTCTATAACTTTTTGTGAGTTGTATAGATGTCTCATGATGGAGCCAAAGACAATGAGGTGCCTGGAGAAGAAAAAGGTGATGATGATGAGAAACCCTATTGCTTAGGGATGCAGGTTGGCTGCCACAAAGAGGACCAGGAGAAGGAGGACATACTTGTTCTGATTGGAAATGCTGGCCAGTTGTATTTACTTGCTGTATTGCTTATTGTAATTCTGCAGATCTTGAAAACAGCTGTGGTTTTCTGTGATCACTCTGTGGAGAAAAAAAAACCCATATGGTAGACACTCGTTTAGTGCTACAAGCAGCCGAGCTCGGCTTAGCTCTAACACGTTTTGTGCCTAACCCACACACAGTGTCATCGGCATCACCAGATCCCGAAGCAGGCTGGCTGTTATTTGGGAGGTGCGTTGTCCCTGCTCTTTATTGCTGCCACTGCCACGATCATCCTTCTCCACAAATGTATCCTTCTCCTCAGCACCCTGATCTGGCTGCCAGCTTCCATCCATCACACAATCGTCATTGCACTCATCACACACCCAGCCACTTTTATCAGACTGTGAGATATCCTGCTGGGTTCTTTGACCATTCTTCCCTTATCACAGTGTGAGTTATCATTGTGGGTTCTTTGACCGCCCTCCCTGCTCTGCATTTTTACCAACTGCCACTGTTGTGGCTACAGGTGCACTTATTACCACCACAATCAACACAGTTATGCATGAGGTCCCCGGCCTCCTCCTGAACCTACTCCTCAGGGCAGTCCAAATGATGACTGCTCTCACACAAGTCGTTATCTGCCATATGGTGTGGTGGGGTTTTATTGCTACTTTTTAGGGAAAAAAAACGTGCCCCACTAGGAAGGGGCAGTGAATATAGAGAGGGCTCCACTGAAAGCCTTCTCTGGGGCTGCAAGGAGGAGAAGCTGGAGGAACGCTGTGACCCTTTGGCTCCACAGTACATTGTCACACTTCTAAGCCACCTCCACATCATCCTGCTGTGACTGAAATGATCTCATTCTCTTTCTTCTCAACTATAATGTTGCACCTTTATAAAGATTGCAGGGAGAACTGCATTCTACTACTACTTCTACTACTACTTCATGCCGGACTTTCTGGCTCTGAGTTTTTCATTTGGAATGCTTTTTAGGCCTCACGGATAATTTTTAGGCCTCACAGATAATTTTGTCCACTACCTTGTGCCTTGTGTTGTGGAGTACTGATCACATATATGCTGGTTTTAATAAATTCAACAAACCGGAACCGTGTGGAGACAGAAATAAATGGAAACTGATTTAGGCCTAAATACCTTATCACTCACAGATAATGTTGTGCACTACTCTATGTATTGGTGTAGTAATCATGTATGTGTTGGTTTAATTAAGTTGAACAACCCCCAAAAATGGAGACAGTAATTGATTGAGGCCTGACGACTGATATTACGTAATCACTGACAGATAATTTTGTATGCTAACCTGTGTATTGGTTTAATGATCACCTAAATGCTGGTTTTAATAAATTCAACCCCCCCAAAAAAAAAATAAAAATAAAAAAAATAAAAATTGTTACTGTGTGTAGATAGAAATTAACAGATTTAGACCTAATATCACTTTATTTCGCTGATGTTTTTGCCTGCTACCCTGCGTAACCCTAACTATAAAAAAGTTCAGAATAGTATTTCATCTGTTTTTACAGATTTATAATGCTAGATCGATGGTAGAGCACATCTTGTATAGTTTTGTGCTTATTTCACCCCCCTCCAAAAAAAAAATTCTGTTAAAATTTTTTTTCTAAACACCCGTTTCAATTTATAGTTTACATTATACCAGTGTTACTGAACACATTGTTTACTGCTAGATACCCTTTATTGTTACAGCAAATGTATTTTACTGAAATAACACCATACTGTATGTAAACCTGTGTCAGGGAACATTTTGCTTGAGTTCAATATATTGTGTAATTACAGCTTACAGCAAAAGCATTTTTCTTATTGCAAAAAGTGCTCCTTTGTTAGTGAACTTGTTTTATACCTGTCTTAGTGAAAGTGCTATATTACTTTAAGTTACCATGTAGTTACACCAAACACATGTTACTGCAAAAAACTGTATTATTATCATTATTAACATTGTAAAGTGTCAATACCAGTGTGCAGTGTGTTTGTAGAAGTGTAGGAACATTTAATTACACCTCTGTCTCTAAATTACAAAAAATAAATACACTAGAAATTTTTCTAGTACTATTTAATAATCTATGTACCAAACCCGTGAGTTATTATTTATAGGCCACATGATAAAATGTCTGGTAAATGGAAGACTTCAAAATAAAAGACCCATGCCTCATCATTGGAGATTCAGAATGTGGGTAGTAGCGCAAACAGCAGTATCAGCACCAGCCATCTGGCAAGTAGTACTAGTTGGCCACAGTTTTTACTGTCACATTATTATTGATGACAAAGAGGATGATGTTATAGATTGCCATTTCCTATTGGGGCACCTTCCTTTTTCTTAAAAAGAGGCAATAAAACCTTACATATGCACTCTGGAAGATAATCAAGAGAGTCTCCCTGTTAATGAAATGTGTGAGATCTGTCGGCATTTGGACTGCCATGAGAAGGAGATTCAGGTGGAGGTGGGGGACCCCATGCATAGCTTTGTTAGTTGTCATGGTACTAGTAGTGGCACTTGCAGCTACAGTGGTCATGGTAGTAGAAGAAGTGGTATTGACAGTGGCACTCAGGACAAATACAGAGCAGGTAATAGTGATGGGGCTAAACAGCCAGCAATGACATATCACAGTCTTATAAAAGTGGTGGATTATGACTTTAATTGTGTGTTGGACAAAACCTGGGAGCCTGACTGAGTGGAAGAGGACAAGGTGACATCACACTACCGGAAAACAAAAGCACTCCTATGTACAAGATCTGAAGGATGAAAACGTGTGGCCAGGAAAGAATTTTGCAAGCTCAGCAATCTGCTGGTGCAAAAGCTTAACTCCCACCTGGCCAAGTTGTTGAAGGTGAGGTCTCTGCCGTACCACTTAGTGGAGTCTGCTGCTTTTAGGGATACCTAGCCAGTATTATTTCTAAAAAAAAAGAATGCCATCCCTGGGCTTGTACAGTCACGTGGCAGAGAATGTAGCCATTCCTTGCAATTCTCACTGTGCAGCCCATGAAAAAGATATTATCTATTTATGTCTGTCTGTCCGTCTAGCATACGTTCTTACTGTGCCATTTTTCCATTTGATTTCTCCTTCATCAATATTAGGAAACGCCTCTTGTCTTGTTTCTTCAAAGGACGCCAGAGGTTTTACTATAAAATCATAGTTGCTTCCATTTTTAAGAATCACCCAGTTTGCCAGCAGCCACGCAGAAGGCAGCTCTCCTTTCTCATTGAAGAAAATGTCTTCTCCGTTGTAATCTGTGTAATGGACTTTTTTCATATAGTTATTCATCTGTGGAAAAAATGAAATTAATGATAAGATTTCTGCAGACACAGGACAGTTCCTCCTAAAGGGGTTGTTTGGTTTTCCTACACTGATGACCTTGAGATAGATAATCAGAATCAGATTGGTGGGGTCTATCTCCCGCCACCTCCGCAGATTAGAAAGGGTCACAGCGCTCCTACAATGTTTACCTGAAAGCCAGTGCAGTGTAATTATGCAGCGACCCACCAGGAAGTTGCAGGAGAAGGATGAGGCTGATGGTTGTGGTGGTGATAGCACTCGACAGTCCCCGATAGCAGTATGCCCTCTGGCTCTCCCCAGAGCTGTGCAGTGACGCATTCTTCCCTTGGGCACACCATGATATTGGGGCTCCTGCCTGGTGGTGATTGGGGTGCCCATGTTAGGTGTTTGGCAAGGTGCACGGCAGGAGTGTGGATGCAGAGGCTGGTGTATGATGGAGTCAATAACCAGGCTAGTTGGTATCAATAAATAAGTTTGTCTTTACTAAAGTGCAGAATAGGAGAAGTAGTGCATCCAGCAGTATAAAGGCCCAGTTCCAAGGCAGATAACTCAGTGAAACCCATAACCCATAAAAATGTATGGACAGTGGTAATGATGATGGTTGTAGTACTCCTTCTCTCTATCTCTCTGCTGAACCTTAGGAATGCAATAAGGTTTCTGGGAAATATTTCTGTAATTCCCAGCTGAGGGGAGAAGATTTAAAGGGGTTTTCCAAATTAAATTTATTGATGACCTATCCTCAGGATAGGTCATCAATATCAGATCGACGAGGGTCCGACACCCGGCACCATCGCCGATCATGCTGTACAGTAGACTCCCTCTCCCTGCTGTACAGTAGACTGCCTCTCCCTTCTGTACAGTAGACTGCCTCTCCCCGCTGTACAGCAGACTGCCTCTACCCGCTGTACAGTAGACTGCCTCTCCCCGCTGTACAGCAGACTGCGTCTCCCTGCTGTACAGTAGACTGTCTCTCCCCGCTGTACAGAAGACTGCGTCTCCCTGCTGTACAGTAGACTGCCTCTCCCTGCTGTACAGTAGACGACCTCTCCCCGCTGTACAGTAGATGGCCTCTCCCTTCTGTACAGTAGATGTCCTCTCCCCGCTGTAAAGTAGACTGCATCTCCCCGCTGTACAATAGACTGCTTCTTCCTTCTGTACAGTAGACTGCCGCTCCCCACTGTACAGTAGACTGCCTCTCCCTGCTGTACAGTAGACTGCCTCTCCCTGCTGTACAGTAGACGGCCTCTCCCTGCTGTACAGTAGACTGCATCTCCCTGCTGTACAGTAGACGGCCTCTCCCTGCTGTACAGTAGACTGCATCTCCCTGCTGTACAGTAGACTGCATCTCCCTGCTGTACAGTAGACGGCTTCTCCTTGCTGTACAGTAGACTGCATCTCCCCGCTGTACAATAGACTGCTTCTTCCTGCTGTACTGTAGACTGCCTCTCCCTGCTGTACAGTAGACGGCCTCTCCCTGCTGTACAGTAGACTGCATCTCCCCGCTGTACAATAGACTGCTTCTTCCTGCTGTACAGTAGACTGCCTCTCCCTTCTGTACAGTAGACTGCCTCTTCCCACTGCACAGACTTGTTTTAGATTCCAACCAGTAAGCAGGAGACTACAGTGAGATTCAGGACTACTGAGAATTAAAAAACAAGACAAGAGGGAAAAGCAGCAGCTGGAAAGATTGACATGTCTTATTTGTTCTGTGAGCATGTGTGTGTGGGTGAGGGCGTCCTCTGCAAGTCACAGCAGGTAGTGCACCCTGCAGTGTACTTATCAAGGTTCAGTTGTGATGCTGTTCAGCAAACATTAGTCATTTGCAGCAGAAATTAAGACTGCTTTACTCTGTAGAGGTCATAGATGGGTAACGGTTCCCCTCACTCATAGTTGGAAGGTAGGATTCGTAAACACAGTCATACAGTTCAGTGATGTCAGATAGCACTCTTTCATAGTGTTGAGTGAGCATGCTCGGCCGAACTCACTGTTCAGCCGAGCATGTCTACGCTCGGGTGCACTCGGTGTTCGGCCGAATACCGAGGTACTCGAGCGCAAAGCTAAAGTCCCCTAGACGGATCCGTCATGACCCCAATGCAAGTCAATGGGGACGGATCTGTTTGGTGATCCGTCCTTACCTTTCCCTGCAGCTCCCTCCTCCCGTCCAGCAGGTGGTGCTGTGGGGGGTGCCTGGTGTACTCCCATAGACTTCAATTATGCTCGGGTGCTCGACCGAGCACTCGAGCACCTTAGTGCTTGATCATTACTACTCTTTCACTTATTCACCCCTCTGTCTAGTGTATCACTAGGCAGCACTATGCATACACGTTTGTAGGGTTTCACTCCAGCACCGCCCTCACTCCCTGGAGTGCTCTCTCTGCTCTTCACACTGCCCTCTTGGATCACTACTTGCACTGGACCTTCTTTCTCATTCTCACCTCTTTTCTCTCTGGTATGACCCTTACTGGCCCCAACTAGACAAAACAGGAATAGGGCTCATGCATAGGAACGTATACTTTTTTTGTATCCGATCCACATTTTTGGGGAGGATTGGATGCTGACTCATTTACTTCAATGGGGCCATAAAACAGGCTACAGTCCTGTGAATGAGCCCCTACTCAGATGTCTTGCAAGTCACCCACGTCACTCTAAGATTTTTTTGCAGAATACAGCCCCTATGTAGATTCCCAGAACCCAGCTACACCTTGTAGGGCTATGATGGCTAACCTCCGGTACTCCAGCTGTGATAAAACTACAACTCCCAAGATGTACACTTGCTTGGCTGTACTCAGAACTCCATAGGAATGAATGGAGCATGCTGGGAGTTGTAGTTTCACTACAGCTGGAGTGCCGGAGGTTAGCCATCACTGTTCTAGGGCATTTCTACTAATGACTCCACTACAGTCCCAGAGGCCAGCAACTACAGTCATGGCCAAAAGTTTTGAGAATGATACAAATATTAATTTTTACAAAGTCTACTGCTTCAGTTTTTATAATGGCAATTTGCATATATTCCAGAATGTTATAGAGTGATCAGCTTAACAGCAATTACTTGCTAGAAAAAGAATATTTGCCTAGAAAATGAACTTTATCCCCCAAAACACATTTCATCATCATTGCAGCCCTGCCTTAAAAGGACCAGCTAACATCATTTCAGTGATTGCTCCATTAACACAGGTGTGGGTGTTGATGAGGACAGGGCTGGAGATCAATCTGTCATGATTAAGTAAGAATGACACTACTGGACACTTTAAAAGGAGGCTGGTGCTTGGCATCTTTGTTTCTCTTCTGTTAACCATGGTTATCTCTAAAGAAACACGTGCAGTCATCATTGCACTGCACAAAAATGGCCTAACAGGGAAGAGTATCGCAGCTAGAAAGATTGCACCTCAGTCAACAATCTATCGCATCATCAAGAACTTCAAGGAGAGAGGTTCCATTGTTGCCAAAAAGGCTCCAGGGCGCCCAAGAAAGACCAGCAAGCGCCAGGACCGTCTCTTAAAAGTGTTTCAGCTGCGGGATCGGGCTACCAGCAGTGCAGAGCTTGCTCAGGAATGGCAGCAGGCAGGTGTGAGTGCATCTGCATGCACTGTGAGGCGGAGACTCTTGGAGCAAGGCCTGGTCTCAAGGAGGGCAGCAAAGAAGCCACTTCTCTCCAGAAAAAAACATCAGGGACAGACTGATATTCTGCAAAAGGTACAGGGAGTGGACTGCTGAGGACTGGGGTAAAGTCATTTTCTCTGATAAATCCCCTTTTCGATTGTTTGGGACATCTGGAAAACAGCTTATTCGGAGAAGACGAGGTGAGCGCTACCACCAGTCTTGTCTCATGCCAACTGTAAAGCATCCTGAAACCATTCATGTGTGGGGTTGCTTCTCAGCCAAGGGAATCGGCTCTCTCACAGTCTTGCCTAAAAACACAGCCATGAATAAAGAATGGTACCAGAATGTCCTCCGAGAGCAACTTCTCCCAACCGTCCAAGAGCAGTTTGGTGATCAACAATGCCTTTTCCAGCATGATGGAGCACCTTGCCATAAAGCAAAGGTGATAACTAAATGGCTCAGGGAACAAAACATAGAGATTTTGGGTCCATGGCCTGGAAACTCCCCAGATCTTAATCCCATTGAGAACTTGTGGTCAATCATCAAGAGACGGGTGGACAAACAAAAACCTACAAATTCTGACAAAATGCAAGCATTGATTGTGCAAGAATGGACGGCTATCAGTCAGGATTTGGTCCAGAAGTTGATTGAGAGCATGCCAGGGAGAATTGCAGAGGTCCTGAAGAAGAAGGGTCAACACTGCAAATATTGACTTGCTGCATTAACTCATTCTAACTGTCAATATAAGCTTTTGTTACTCATAATATGATTGTAATTATATTTCTGTATGTGATAAAAACATCTGACAAACACACATAAAAACCAGAGGGCAGCAGATCATGTGAAAATAGAATATTTCTGTCATTCTCAAAACCTTTGGCCATGACTGTACATGTAAATTACTAGTGAAAGTATGCCACCTGCAATATCATTGCAAAGCCATTCTTCTTTAAGATTCACACACATAATATAAATAGCAAATTGGACAAACCCAAAAGGAGAAAGAGGGCACAAGGTAGTATATGACATATCATCATATCTAGAAATGAGCTAACTTTTCAAAAATTCGATTCAGACAGTTCACCAAATTTTCCAAAAAGATTTGATTCAATCTGAATTTATTTGTGACAAATTGCAGAGAGCCTGTATAGTGGTGTAGGACACTGTGCCTTGCAGTATTACGCATAGGGAGTCTGCTGTGGCAGTGAAATAGTTACTTTGCGTCTGTATGACATGCAGATGACAGGTGTCGCTCTTAGAGTCACTTTATACTTCACTTATTTAGTCAGTTACAGGGTCACTGTTAGAGCTAGAACCATGCAGAGGCCTAAGATCCTACTATAGTGTGAAAGAGTTCACTCCTTTTACACCCTCAGCAGATGATTCCACATAGATTTCTACAGAACTTGTTCTGTTACATGCTGATATCTGTAGTGTCCCCCCGAAAGAGCTGAGAGGGTGTCAGCAGTAAGGTTGTGTGGACATGACTGATTATTTTGCCCGTCTTCTGATCTGTCACAAGAACAACCCCAAATCAACGGATCCTGTATTTTGAGCATCCTTCTTCACACGGACAGCATTTGGTCAGTAAACCAACTGTATTGGTAATGCCAAAGAAAAACAGGAGTGGATCCAAAACAGAGATGACACGTGAATGGAAACTTTGCATGTCTTCTGTGTTTTGTACACACTCCTGCTTTTGGCTTCCAAATCATGAGCAAATCCTGATGCAAAATAGGGACTGTGTGATGTAGGCCTTACAGCTGCTCCAATCAGCCAATCAGACAACAGTCTTTCTGGTCTGCAGGTTATCATAGAAACCTGTGTGCAGTGAGAGACCTGCTGAACTGCCTAGAGTTCATGACTGACCAATGTATTTAGAAAATGTCTTCTTTTAACTGTCCCTTTATGTTGAAAGTCAATATTTGTAACTAGTAAGGAAACCTCTTTAATCCTGTTCTCTCTAGCAGATGTAAAATGAGTGTAGCCATTCCTTCCCAGTGCCTTTTTCCTCTGATCTGTAGCGGAGCAGCTTCACTACTGAGGGAAATGTGTTGACGCACATTTGACGCAGAGCTGTGGTGCCAACATTGGCACCCTGGCCACACTTCACCTTCTGCCCACACATCCTAAAAATGGCCATTGCTGCACTCCATGCTGACTGCCTGCTGCTGCTGCATCCACAAACCAGTGCATGGCTAGTATTTTCTGGAAAGGCAGGCTCCTATGTATCAGACTGTCTACCCCAGGCAAATTTGGCTCCAGACCTCACACTGCTGCCACCTTGCTGAGTCACCGCCACGCTATCACCCTGCTAGCTAAACTGCTGCCTTGTGCGCAAGCTGCCACCCTCTTCTCTTGATTATGATGAAGCCCCCTCTTTACCTGGCTCCCACGTGCGATCGGCTACATTATCATCCGCTACTGTCTGCACGTCACTGATGTTACCCTCATCAGTCTCAGGGCCATGTGCCTGACTGCTCAAAAGACAAGCTCCCACGTGACTCTCATTGACGCTACTTGCCTGCCTACTGGAGGAAGTGGTGGATCTCTCCTCCAGATATTGGCTGGGCAGTAGCTTCTGATTGTCTTTTAGAAGCTCGTCTTCGCTGAAAAGTGGAGCCGAGCCAACGGCATACAATACTTCTTGAGCAAAAGAAATAGAAAATGAAAGAGGCATGCCAGGACAGGTGAGGGCACATAGCTTGTTCCCGGGCCATGCCAACTAAGCGTGGTGTCAGAGGAACCCACTGACTCCTGGCTGGGGGTGTCTGATGCCAGGTGTTATGAGGTAGATTACCAAGTCAACTATTCAAAGACAGCTGTGTTGCTGGTGAAAACAAAACCACTGGATAACACTGGCAGCTCTGGTCTGTCGCTGCGACTGCTGCTACCACCTTCCTTATTCTGCTGCTACTTCTGCCAGCTCCAGAAACATTTTGGTCACTGCCTGTCCCCATAGAAGGGCCAGTCACCTGTCTGTTGGACATACTGTACAGTAACAGTAACTCCAAGGATGAATGAATGTACTGTACTTGCAGTGTCCCACTCTGTGCTAGAAGTGGGTCCCTAAATCTTTGTTAATGTCATGTCATGCTAATGTCTGTTGTGTGTATATTAAATGGGTTGTTCCATCATAGACAATGGCGGCATATCACTAGGATATGCCCCCATTGTCTGATAGGTGCGGGTAAGGAGAACAGAGCGGGGAAATGAATGGAGGGCGCACTGTGCATGCACAGCCGCCCTCCATACATTGAATTGCTAGATAGAGAGTCAAGTGTTAGCACAAGGGACAGGATAGGGGCAGTTAGCATTGTGTGTTACAGCCAGGGCTGGATCTGTTCACATGTATACAGACTGTTGATCTATACAGACATCAGTTAAACAGACAGTGTGCTTTTTAAAAGCAGGAGCCATCTAACAGCCGGAGACGGTGGAGAGTATGGGAGTGGTAGTATCCCTGATGAGATGTGGTTATGTCACAATGTCCTACTGTACATCATACTGTCGCTCCATGGGGTTTGGTGCAGTGAAAAGAAAAGTGAACTGAAGGAACCAGGCAGTGATTGTAGAACAAAGAACATCTTCCTTTACTGAGTGCAAAAACCAGCAGCAGATCCAGCAGCAGTTGATACAAATTGTAATCTCTTCTCCTAGATAATGGACTATGGTGGCATGCCATCTCTCTATGGATTGCCTATGGCATCTGTGGCTGGTAGTGTTCACTGATGCAGGCTTCTAGCTATGTTTGTCCTTAACTGCAGTGATGGTGTCCTAAAGTGTTTCCCGTCACCTTGCAGCAGAGTCTTGATAGCTTGATTGTTTGATCATTCTGCTAGCATAGGACCCTGCAGTCTCTCTGTGGCAATGATGTCTTCTTAGATGAGTGAGCTCTGTGGTCCACATGGCCTAAAGGAGCAGGAAATAGATTGCATGCTCTCTAATCGGCCCACTCCTACCATGAGGGGACAAATGAAATGGTAAGCCCCATTTCTGTTACAAACACTGCCATATCCCAGCTGCTGATGAACAAGAATTATAACATGAAGTGTGACATTACAATAAAAGCATTACAATACAAACAAATTGTGGTACCTCCAGGTCTGGAGTGCTATCTATATATGAATATCATACCGGATGATGATGAGATGATGTTTTAAGCATCACACCTGCAATGGACACTGTACTATGGCAACTGCACATTTTTTCCCAAAAAATCTGTTGCAGGTTTTGAACAATTAAGTGTACAAAAAATATATTTTAGTACATCATTATCAGTGAACATTTTGACATCAGAATTTGTCCATTTGTGCATTTTCTCCCCCAAAAAACAGTTGCAAATTTTCTACAAACTATTGTTTTTTCAATTTTGTACCCTTTAAAGTTTGGCTCAGTGTTTGACCTAAGAAAAGAAATATATTCACATGGACCAGAGTGGCGGGGAGCAGGTAAGTATAATTCTTTCCTGAGGTCTAACATGATAGGAGGTCTACCTTAAAGGGGACTCGGTCCTACAATAAACATTTAATGACTGGACACTTTTTTGTGATTTAGTGGTTGTAGTGATTTAACAGCCTCAACTTCTATTTGTTGGACAATCAATATAATTCTTCTTCTTCTTATGTTTTTTTTTCAATTTTGTTTGCAGAAAACATGTAAAAAATATTTTAAAACTATAGATCTTTATTTTTTAAATTTGAAAATTGACACCAATATAAATTATAAAATCGTGTTCCCTATATTGTGCCGGTGATTCTGTTATCATATAATATATAACATGGATAGTAAACAGGGAGCCAATGGCAATGGTTTTGGTTGAGGCAGCCTTTTTTAAATTCTTTCTTATTTGAAGTTTATTTTGATTTTTTTACACTTATTTTTACATATTGTTTGGACATTTACACTTATTTATTTTGCTCTTTTTTACTGTAACAGTGGAATCCAAAGGTGCAAAGGTCTGCTAAGAACCAACAGCTCTGCTATGCCCAGGTCCACTGCACAGCCCTTGTAGAGTGCTGCCTACCAAGGAAATTAGAAGGCAGAAGCAGTAATAAACTGGAGCAGTAGCAAACAGTAGTAAACAGAAAGCCAAAAAGGCACAACTTACACAGGAGAGCAGCATATTTTATTAGTTTGATAATCCAACGGAGTTTATGTTACTGGTGCTGCTCTTGGGCTTTGTTTGGCTGAATATTTATCATTTATGATGTTGAGTTGGGACAATGGCTTATGGTTTGGGGATGGACTATGAGGCAGGGACAATGTTTTTTAGGATGCCTATTTTTACTAGAGAGTTCATATTTTAGTTTGTAATTTAAGCATGAGGTTACTACCGTATAAACATCTGATAAGTGTGAGAAGTTCTTGTAGGACCCACTCTAATAGGAGTGGAGGACCCATTTCACATGGCTGTGAATAAACAAGAGGCTGTCACCACCACCCCAACACAGCACCTGCAGATGACACTGGGCTTCACCAAGCCACTGGCACAGAACCACATCAACAACAGTCACCACGTAACACTGCTCCGTGTGAACAGATCTTATAAGCTCATCTTTCCATGTGGTCTCAGATGCCAGATGGCAACCAAGTAAGCATTAATTAAAAACACCTAGGTCGAAGGGTCAAACAGGAGGACCGCTGGTAACATAAAAGACTAAAACATTCAAACGTGAGAGATAGAAACGGGGAAGTGGGGGGGGGATTTAGATTTGACTGTAAAAGTTAAAGATAGTCTGTCACTAGGCAATTCAGTCTGAGTTCAAGCACAACATCTAGTAAGGCTAGCTCATTTTAATGTAACGATCCCTGTCTTCATTCTGGAGAAGTACCGAAAATTATGACGAGATGTATAATTAAAAAATATATATATAGATAGTTGGTCTCTGTGGCTCCTCAACATACACAACTACTTGAAATCTACATATCTAGAGAGAGAACTTACTTTTTGTCCTATCTTGTACATTCTTCCTTTGCCACTCTTTATGTTCATTGTGTGTATGATATGGGCCAGAATATATACTACAGTGTATGTATAATACGTCTTTGTATCTTGTATGCCATGAAATGATGAGGGAAGACGATACGTCCCAGTGCAGTTCACTCCGGAAAAATTAAACAGAAATTGGATAACATCATTTTTAATTTTAATTGGGGAAAGACAGTGGAAGAGCTGGATCCAGAGATCCTGCAGCAGAGGGTCCAATGGACGATTGGATGGGTTGACATCATTGATAATTTCATTGATTTTTGGAATGTTTCTTTTGGGCAACATAAAAATGAAGCTGCCATTGACCATTGGAAAGAAGGCTTTTTCCGCATATTTAACATTCAGCCAGGACTCATGAAGGATCAGAGTAAAGTTTTCTCGAATAGCTTCAGATTGATCAAAAACTCCAATGTACCAAACTGAGAATACACCACACATGACTAGGACCCGAGCCGAGTACTTGTTGATCTCAACCATCTTCTGTATGTTAACACTCAGATCAGCAATTTCAGCACGCAGCTTAATGACAAACTCGAAGCAGATCTCATGCTGGACCATCATCGCCCTCAGCTCTCTATATTCCATCTCCCCGCTCCCATCACCTGGTATAATGATCCCAATCCAATTCCATCCAAAGTACTTCAGACACTGAATAATAGCGGAATATCGGATCTGGTCATTAGGAACAACCCGGTAAAAATTTGGATATAATTTTCTGTTATTAAAAATGGGATGGGTCACCTCGTAATTAACCTGGAGAAATAAAACATGCTTGGAGTATCATCGATCAAATATTTAGGCAACTATACTCTGATATCTGTCTAATTATTGACATTCTATATTGGGGCTACCGAGACGTAAGTTGTTTTGAAGTTTTCAGGTTTTGAAGTCGTTGACTTCTTACACAGCTGACATTTGGGCATTTATACAGGGCTCTGTGGTTGTCACTTTGTCTGGGGCCACAATATGTGTCCAGCAGCCTCTATATCCTGTCAATCATCAGTGTGTTCCTTTCTGTAACTGGAAACCTTTGGCCTGTTCTGAAGTTACAAATTTCCTCCTTAACTATCTTCTCATCGATTGACTTATGTTATAAAACACCTCAGGGTTATCCTGAGGGTTTAACTGCTCTATGTGATTTGTGGCCCTTTACACTGGCCGAGAATCTGCCAAATGATCGTTAACAAACATACATAAGAACGCTCGTTAGCAATTATCTGATGCAGTAAAGGTGCCGCCAATTTCCCCATGAACAAGCAAAAAGCTCATTTTGTCAATTAGATCATTTGTGCAGGCACCTAAATCGCTGTTTGCCGGCAGCAAATCTTGCTGTCTAAACACGCTGCTGGCAAACAATGAGACTGTACAGGGAGGAGCAATGACATTAATGATCCCTCCACTCCATTCTGTGTAAATACAGCGGTGTCCTCCACTGATGAGCTTCCTTCCCCACAATCGCTGCTTAATTGTCCCATCTAAAGGGAGCTATACTAGCCACATTTGAATCTATTCATGAGATTTAGACTAGATGTCTTGAAGTCTATGATGACAAGATTAAGGATTTCAGAAACTTTGCTTTTCATTTGGTCTAAAAAGAATCAGGGAAAAAAAGTTTCCATAATGAATTTAGGAAATTAAGGTGAAACTATAAAGATATTGAGCTGTACCTCCTTCACAGTATATTCACCTGATATTCTTAGGCTACTTTCACTCTTGCGTTGTTGTTTTCCAGTATTCAGATCCGGCAGAAGATCTCAATGCCGGGAAAAAACATTTCCTTTCGGTCCTCATGCATTCTAAATGGAAAGAGATCTGTTCAGGATGCATCAGGACGTCTTTCATTCCATCAGCATTCTGTTTTGAGACCAGACACAAAACCAATCGGCGGGGTGGTGCTAACGATAGGTCATCAATAGTAAAAGCCAAGACAACCCCTTTTAGACCTGCCAATCTTAATAAATGTGCCCCTCTGTGTTTTTCAAGCCAAAGCTATTAGGGCACATTTATTAAGCCTGACACTTTAGACGTTAGTCTTAATCACCATTGTACCTGGTGGTGGATCCGCCTGAGTTATGAAGAAGCGCAGGCCTATACATAACTTCAGTGGATCCTGCGCCACTTCTAAACATAAGGCAGCTTTCAAACTTCCTTGATGTCTAACATTTGGACCATTTTCTACACCTAAAACAGCCCATCCCCTTTCCCGCCTTTTTTTAGACCAGGCATCAGCGGGGGAAAGTCGCAGATTGCGGCTCAAAGAACCTTTGCACAACAATCTGCACCCGAAATATGCCAAATTTAGGTGTATCTCTGTTTAATAAATGACCCCATTATCTCCTAGTGTTTACAACTAAAAAAGGTTTTGTCTTTGGTATATGAAACATATGATCCTTTGCTTAAACATATTATGTTAGAGGAACAATTCTATGTAGAACCTCTTACCTGTGTGTATTTATACAGACTGAGGAACTCAGCCATGGTATGACTTGTAAGAAAACCAGAGTCACCTACGAAAGCGGCCACTTCACCCCGAGTCATACAGGAATAATTAGGAGCCTCCTGGTGTCTTCCTGACAGTATTCGGAGAATAAAGTATATGGTTTTCTTGGGATCTGCACATGTATCAAATATGTGATAACCCAAGGTAATATTGGGCAGAAGGTCGGGGTCCTGGTTAATTTCCTCAACTGCAAAGATGAAGGCCAGGATGGCTCTATAGTCATCAATATCAATGCTGTAAAATAAATTCAAATAAAGCTCCATAAATGATTGGACTTTATAAGTGATGGTTGAGTCACATTGGATTTGTTTTTTGTTCTATTCTTGACAAACAAAGAAATATATATTTTAGATATATTCTGTATGAAGAAATGACTAGGGATGAGCGAACCGAACCGTAACGAACCAGATTCGTTACAAACTTTCCCAAAAGTTCGGTTCGTCATCGAACCGAATTTTCAGAAAGTTTGTGACGAATCTGGTTAAAATAATGGCGACGCAAAATATACGCATATTTATTGAGAATGTACGCTAATGCGTACATATTCAGTTAAGTAGCGTACCTTTGACAACGCTAGACTGTATGTTCGTTACTTGAGTAGGAATGTTCGCAGACGCAGTGTATGCGTACGCTAATGCGTACATATTCAGTTAAGTAGCGTACCTTTAACAACGCTAGACTGTATGTTCGTTATTTGTGCGGTAATGTTCGCATTAGCGTACGCATTAGTGTAAATTCTCAAATATGCGTATATTTTGCGTCGCCGTTGTTGAAGTCACTTGGATTTTTTCCACTTTTTTCATTGTAATAGCAACTGCAAGTAAACGAAACTATACCCTATCAGACTCCCATTATTGTAGCAGCAATTATTCAGCCATTATAGCAAGGTTCGTTTTAGGTTTGGTTCGTACGAATCCGAACTTCACTAAAGTTCGCCGAAGCGAACCGAACCGAACTTTTCAAAAGTTCGTCATCCCTAGAAATGACCACCACTATCCTTTAATAACAAGGTTCTCAACTAGAGATGAGCAAAAGTCTTGAAATCCATTTAGTGTCCTATTCATCGAATTAAAAAAAAAATGATTTGTGGCTGAATCGTTCTACATGAATCAAAAGTGGTCTAATTGGCCTGAAAAATTGTATATGACACTCTGAGGTCTCCTAAGAATTTTTCTCTCTTGTTCTTTTAAATACATTTTTTTTTTACCAATTTTTGCTTTCTCCACCACTCCCCCTCCCCCCACCTTTTAAGCTCTTGAATGCAATGGTGGCAATAGCAAATAATGTCACAGTGACAAATATCGGGGCAGATGGTGTTTAAAAGCACACATGGTATTATCAGTAAAAAAAACAATGGCTCACTGGGACAAAACATTCAAAAATTTTGTCTTAAAAGGAGCAGAATGCCTTCTCTTATTTATACATAAACATGTTAATGTCAGAAGAAAGAGTGACTTGTTCTGCCCAAGCATCCAAAAATTATGCTTTAATGGGGAAGAATGTTTGTCAGGATTAATACACGTACAATTGTTAGTTGTCAAAAAAAACAGTGACTTGTTCTGAATGAGTCTGGAAAAATGTTACCTTTTTTGAGCGAACAGCAGCAGTACACTTTGGATCTGGAAGTGGTAAGGTGTGTAGGGGTAAAAGTGTCAGCAATAGTAGTGCCAGCAGTAGAGGTAATGGAAGTGGAAGTAGATTTGCAGCAGTGAGTACAGCTGAGGCTATGGAGGCAGAGCCAGCCTTGTGGTACGAAACATGATGGTAGGCAGGCAGACAGTAGCAGTGGCATGATGGGGCTATGTCAGCAATGACAGATATATTCATTGGCCTTAGCCGAAGGTGTGTGAGAATCCTCACGGATCTGTGCTTTCTTCGTTTTGACTAAAGTGATGTTTTGTATGCTGGTGGTGATGATAGCACCTGTCACAGTGAAAACCCTCTATGAGATGACACTGTAGGTAAGGCAAGAGAGAACAGAGAGAGCATACTGGGCCAGTTCTGGCCACTGTTCTAATCTGCCTGCCCAGAAGTCCATTGGGTCAGAATACATGTTATATTCCAGAGAAAGGTCTGGATGAACTGAAATAGGTTCAAGGTGAACACCTTGGTTCAGGGGCTGCCTGATGGTAGCAGGGGTGCTAGTGATGTTAAGTGTTTGTACAAGTGCAAGGTGGTGCATGCAGAGTGCAATAGCCAGTGCATGGTGTAGTAATCAGTAAGCAGGCCAGATTTAACACAAAAATCTCTCCCTTTACTGTAGTGGAATATGAGGGTTGCAGAACATCCAAAACACATTATACCTGTACACAGTGGAGCTAAGCAAGGATGGGAATTTATGTTGGGCAATTATACTCTTTCTGTGGTTGGTTATAATGACCACTGAGGTACATGTATAGAGGGTTTTAGAGATGCAACTGACCAATTTGTGTCTGGATATGAAGGGTGGCTTCACAGTGTACCTCATTGCAGTAAAATCTTAACAGTTTTTGGGAACAGGTTACATTACTGACTCCAATGCTCAGCCATGCAGACTCGAGGTCCTCTAGTTGTCTACTCCTCTCCTTCTGTAGATCATGCAGAGATCAGTGAGCCTATGTAGATTTTTGGGCCTAAGAAGAGGAAGCTAAAGTCTTAGATTCCTTCCTTTACAAACTCTCATCTTCAATAGTTAAGGGTAGGGCCAGCCCACACCTAACCTGGATGGGCTGACCCAGGATTGCTAACCATGGCTGTGCCCTACAAGTTGATCTAGAGGAAGGTTAACCCCTTAAGGACAGAGCCCATTTTGGCCTTAATGTCTGGGCCAAATTTTTGAATTCTGACATGTGTCACTTTATGTGGTAATAACTTGGGAACGCTTTTACTTATCCAGGCCATTCTGAGATTGTTTTCTCGTCGCATATTGTGCTTCACGACAGTAGTAAATTTGTGGCAAAATATTTCATTTTTATTTATAAAAAAATACCAAATTTACCAAAAATTTGGAAAAATTAGCAAATTTCCAAATTTCAATTACTCTACTTTCAAAATAAATAGTAATACCTCCAAAAATAGTTATTATTTTACATTCTCCATATGTCTACTTTATGTTGGCATCATTTTGTAAACGTCATTTTACTTTTTTAGGACGTTAGGAGGCTTAGAAGTTTAGAAGCCATTTTTCAAATTTTCACCAAATTTTCCAAAACCATTTTTTTAAGCACCAATTCAGATATAAAGTGATTTTGATTGGCTTACATAATGAAACCCCCCATAATTGAGCCCATTTTAGAAACTACACCCCTCACATTATAAAAAACTGCTGTTACAAACTTTGTTAACCCTTCAGGTGTTCCACAAGAATTAAAGGAAAATGGAGGTGAAATTTCTAAATTTCACTTTTTTCGTAGATTATTCATGTTAATAATTTTTTCTTGCAACAACAGCAAGGGTTAACAGCAAACTAAACCTCAATATACATTCCTCTGATTCTGCAGTTTACAGAAATACCCCATATGTGGTGGTAAACGTCTCTATGGGTTTGTGGCAGTGGTCAGAAGGAAAGGAGCGCCAATACGGATTTTGGAGGCAAAATTTGCTAGAATAGTTTTTAGGCACCATTTTGTAATTGAGAGACCCTGACGTACCCTACAGTGGAAACCCTCATAAAGTGACCCCATTTGGAAACTACACCCTTCAACGAATATATTAAGGGGGGTACTGGCCACTTTGACCCCCTAAGCGTTTTACGGAATTTGAAACACTTGGCTGTGAAAATGAAATGTTTTGTTTCTTCCAATAAATGTTGCTTTAGCCCCAATTTTTTTATTTACATAAGGGGTAACAGAAAAAGGCACCCCATAAGTTGTTACCCATTTTCTCCTGAATACGGCAACACCCCATATGTTGTGGTAAACTGCTGTGGGGGCACATGGCAGGACTCAAAACAGAAGGAACGCCATATGTATTTTACAACACAGATTTTGATGGAATGGTTTGCGGGAGCCATTGATTTTTATTTTTTTTGAGCTATTGTCTTATGTGGGGCTCATTTTTTGCAGAATGAGGTGAGGTTTTCATTGGTACCATTTTGGGGTGCATTAGACTTTTTGATCGCTTGGTATTACTCTTTTTTTGAGACAAGATGAAAAAAATAGCTGTTTGGCATAGTTTTTTTAGCATTTTTTTTACAGCATTCACCTGAGGGGGCAAGTCATGTGATATTTTTATAGAGCAGGTTGCCTACGGACACGACGATACCCCAATATGTCCAACTTTTTTATTGTTGGAAAGTTTTACACATTAAATGCATTTTTGAACAGAATAAAATCTTTTTTTTGTGTTGCCATTTTCAGAGAGCCATATTTTTTTCAGTTTTCAAGGCGATTGTCTCAGGTAGGGTAACCATTTTTGCGGGACAAGATAGCGGTTTTGATTGATACCATTTTGGGGTAAATACGCCTTTTTGGATCGCCTGCTATTACACTTTTGTGAGGGAAGAGGGAAAAAAATGCTATTTTGGCATAGTTTTTAAAAAAAAAATTTTACAGCATTCGCCTGGGGGGCCATCTCATCTAATATTTTTATAGAGCAGGTTGTTATGGATGCGGCAATACCCAATATGTCCAACTTTTTTATTGTTGGAAAGTTTTACACATTAGATGCATTTTTGAACCAGAATAAAATCTTTTTTTGTGTTGCCATTTTCAGAGAGCCATATTTTTTTCAGTTTTCAGGCGATTGTCTCAGTTAGGGTACCGTTTTTGCGGGACAAGATGGCGGTTTGATTGATACCATTTTGGGGTAAATACGCCTTTTTGATCGCCTGCTATTACACTTTTTGTGAGGGAAGAGGGAAAAAATGGCTATTTTGACATAGTTTTTTTAAAAAAATTTTTTACAGCATTCGCCTGGGGGGCCATCTCATGTGATATTTTTATAGAGCGGGTTGTTACAGACGTGGCGATACCTAACATGTTTATGTATTGTGTTTTCTTTATTTTAATCAATTAAAATGGGAGAAAAAAAGGGATTTTTTTTAAAACTTTTTTTTAACTTTTTTTTTAACACTTTTTTTTTTTTTACACTTTTTTGACTCAGACCCACTTGGTGCTTGAAGATCCAGTGGATCTGATGTCTATATAATACACTGCAGTACAACTGTATAGTGTACTGCAGTGTATTTTCTGATTGTAAGACTGATCAAGCTCCTGCCTTTAGCAGGAGCTTGAACAGACTTACCTCTACCATGGCAAGCCGGACGAAAAGCGTCTGGTTGCCATGGTAACCATCGGGACGCTGCCACAGCAGAGCAGCGTCCCGATGGGAGGGAGGGAGCTCTCTCCTCTCACTGGCTCCACCATCGGAGCGCTGCTGCAGCGCCCGATGGGAGAGGGAGGGAGCGCCCTCCCTGTTAACCCTTCCATGCCGTGGTCCTTATGGACCGCGGCATGGAAGGGGTTAAACGGCCGACATCGCTGCCAGCAGCGATGCCGGCCGTTTGAAGCAGAGTGTCAGCTGTATGCTGACACTCTGCTTTAACCGCTCGGCCATCCTGAAAATGGGGGGGGGGGCACCTGGGGCTAATTAAAAAATATGATATTAGAAAGGAGGGTGGGGGGGGATCGGGGGCACCCGGGGGAAAATTTTACTTACTTTTAGCTGGATCTGATCCCCCGCAGTTTAGGACTGCGGGGGATCAGATCCTTACAGCCAGCCCCCGTATCCTGTGATTGGCTAGTCTGAACAGACTAGCCAATCACAGCGATCGCCATTATGGGGGGAGCACGGCTCCCCCCGAGGCCTTCACTATGGGTGGCTGGCTGTCTTTAACAGCCCCCATTACAGCATGTAACCCCCCCTGCACTGAGCAGGGCGGGTTTACATGCAGGACATACCGGTACGCCCTGTAGCACGAACTACCTCGTGCCCAGGACGTACCGGTACGTCCAATGTCGCCAAGGGGTTAAAAAATACCTGTCAGGTAGAAGCCAATTTTCCTCATTTTAAGGGAAAAAATTCTTCTCGACTTAAATCAGGCATCAGAATTACTCCCTGGATCAACGACCCATCTCCAGTAACTATAACCTGTAATATTATTACCCTCCAAAAATACATCCAGGACCCTCCTGATCTCTTATAGTGAACTTACCATCACCACCTCTTACCGTAAAGAATCCTCTACTATGTTTGTGTACAAACCTTCTTTCCTCCAGACGCAGAGGATGTCCCCTCGTCACAGTCACAGTCCTGGGGATAAATAGATGATGGGAGAGATCTCTGTACTGACCCCTGATATATTTATACATAGTTATTAGATCTCCCCTCAGTCGTCTTTTTTCTAAAGTGAATAAGCCTAATTTTGATAATCTTTCTGGGTCCTGTAGTCCACCCATTCCAGTTATTACTTTAGTTGCCCTCCTCTGAACCCTCTCCAGCTCTGCTATGTCTGCCTTGTTCACATGTGTGGTCTGACTAGTGATGTGGAAAGCGTCAGGACTATGTTCTCATCACCCAAAATAGCTAGATACTTACATCTCTAGCTGTATACTGTCCTCTGTAGTATATATATACAGTATACTGCCCTCTGTAGTATATATACAGAGTACTGTCCTTTGTAGTTTATATACAGTATACTGTCCTCTGTAGTATATATACAGTATACTGTCCTCTGTAGTTTATATACAGTATACTGTCCTCTGAAGTATATATATAGTATAATGTCCTCTGTACTATATATATATATATATATATATATATAGTATACTGTCCTCTGTAGTATATATACAGTATACTGTCCTCTGAAGTATATATATAGTATAATGTCCTCTGTACTATATATATATAGTATACTGTCCTCTGTAGTATATATACAGTATACTGTCCTCTGTAGTACATATACAGTATCCTGTTCTCTGTAGTAAATTTATACAGTATACTGTCCTCTGAAGTATATATACACAGTACACTATCCTCTGTAGTATACTGTGGCAGAGTCATGGTGGGGGGTGTATCTCACCTGGTTTATCAGTTTAGCTGGGTGAGAACTGAAATACAGAAATGGTATTGCTTTGGCAAGACATAGTTGCTGGAGCTGTTTTTAGTTAAAGTGTATGGGTTGGATTTCTTTGGACTGGAAGACAGGTTGGTAGTGGGAGTCTTTCAGCCCACATACTCTTTCAGGACATGTTTTCCTTTGGCCTGAGGAGATCGCTGGTGAGGTCAGCTGTTTGTGCAATCAAGCGGGGTTAAACCAACCCGCAGTGTATGAGCCTGGGGAGCGGAACTGACCCTAGGGAAGAGGGTTGAGGCCTGTGAGGCTTGAGTGGTCTCAGCCAGGAGGGCTAAGGGGCCATGAGGCTGTGTAAAGCCGGATCTCTCTTCTGAGTGAGAACTTATACCTGGTAAGCTGACCAGACTGGTGGAACCTGATATACTGTGTTGAGTCAGGAACAACATTTATGTTAGTCATATATATATATATATATATATATATATATATATAATATATATATATATATATGTGTTTATATATTCTAGCAGAAGAACCCGGGTGTATTTCATCTATTCATTTAATGTTCGTGTGTGTCGTTAAACGATATCAACAGTATCCCTAATAACAGTGACCTCTACAGCACCCCGCCCCCTTAACAGTGACCTCTACAGTAGTGTGTGTGTATATATATATATATATATATATATATATACACAGTAGAGACCAAAAGTTTGGACACACCTTCTCATTCAAATAGTTTTCTGTATTTTCATAACTGAAAATTGTAGATTCACACTGAAGGCATCAAAACTATGAATTAACACATGTGGAATTATATACTTAACAAAAAAGTGTGAAACAACTGAACTATGAATTAGCTAATGTCTTTGTAATTAGCTTATGAATGGTCTAATGTCCATTCCTTGTGTTCTTTAGCCCAAACAAGTCTCTTCTGCTTGTTGCCTGTCCTTAGCAGTGGTTTCCACCATGAAGGCCTGCTGCACATAGTCTCCTCTTAACAGTTGTAGAGATGTGTCTGCTGCTAGAACTCTGTGTGGCATTGACCTGGTCTCTAATCTGAGCTGCTGTTAACCTGCCATTTCTGAGGCTGGTGACTCGAATGAACTTATCCTCCGCAGCAGAGGTGACTCTTGGTCTTCCTTTCCTGGGGCGCTCCTCATGTCAGACAGTTTCTTTGTAGCGCTTTATGGTTTTTGCGACTGCACTTGGGGACACTTTCAAAGTTTTCCCAATTTTTCGGACTGACTGACCTTCATTTCTTAAAGTAATGATGGCCACTGGTTTTTCTTTACTTAGCTGCTTTTTTCTTGCCATAATACAAATTCTAACAGTCTATTCAGTAGGACTATTGTGAAGGTAGACCGGTAGAAATACTGAATTTTCCCCTCACAGTGTTATGTCATTTGTATATACATGTATTTAATGCTATACAAATATATATATATATATATATATATATATATATATATATATATATATATATATCTCAGCTTTGTAAATGCTTATGCAGCTGTATAGAATGTCTATATCCTGGTATTGTGTCCAAGATGCTGCGGTGCAGTGTGTCACAAAGGAATGTGTGTATAATGCTTATCAGCTTGCTGGGGAAACAAGACTGTGAACAAAGCCCCCCACCTTTTCTATTGTGATAATGTGAATGTAATTTTTATATTATAATTTTATACCTTTTTATATTATATTTATATATACTTTTTATATTATATTTTTATACTTTGTAACTTTTATAAAGCTTGCGTATAATATATGTATATATTTAACTAGTCCGAGATGGCCCCCGTACTCTTATCAATATGACTTTTTCAGGCTAGTGACGTAGAATGGAATGCAACTTCTATCCAATCAAGAATGATATTGTTTGCTATTTGAATGCTTACGCCCCCTTTCCTTTTTGTATCGAATAAGTACGTATGTTAATAAAGAAAAAGCCCAGAGGCTGTAATGATTTTGCCACAAAAGCAAAGGACTTAATACTGGAATCATAAGTCTGTGTTTTGTCCTTAATTATTGTGCGCACCCGTGTTCAAAACAATTCGGAATGACTGACTGAATTCCAGAAAGGACAGGTTTAAGTCCACCTCAACACTATCAGCTGTGTATCCACCTGACTTCTGCCCAACACAACTCATGGTCCCAACCCCATTTATAAGGCAAGAAATCCCACTTATTAAACCTGACAGGGCACACCTGTGAAGTGAAAACCATTTCAGGTGACTACCTCTTGAAGCTCATCAAGAGAATGCCAAGAGTGTGCAAAGCAGTAATCAAAGCAAAAGGTGGCTACTGTGAAGAACCTAGAATATAAGACATATTTTCAGTTATTTCACACTTTATTGTTAAGTATATAATTCCACATGTGTTAATTCATAGTTTTGATGCCTTGAGTGTGAATCTACAATTTTCATAGTCATGAAAATACAGAAAACTCTTTGAATGAGAAGGTGTGTCCAAACTTTTGGTCTGTGTATATATATATATATATATATATATATATATATATATATAAAATTGTCCTCTGTTACGATACTGTCCTCTGTAATATACACAGTATACTGTACTGTCCTCTGTAGTGTGTGTATATACAGTGTGCTGTCCTCTGTAGTGTGTGTATATACAGTATTCTGTCCTCTGTAGTGTGTATATACAGTGTGCTGTCCTCTGTAGTGTGTATTTATACAGTATGCTGTCCTCTGTAGTGTGTGTATATACAGTATTCTGTCCTCTGTAGTGTGTGTATATACAGTATTCTGTCCTCTGTAGTGTGTGTATATACAGTATTCTGTCCTGTGTAGTGTGTGTATATACAGTGTGCTGTCCTCTGTAGTGTGTGTGTATATACAGTGTGCTGTCCTCTGTAGTGTGTGTATATACAGTATGCTGTCCTCTGTAGTGTGTGTATATACAGTATTCTGTCCTCTGTAGTGTGTGTATATACAGTATTCTGTCCTCTGTAGTGTGTGTATATACAGTGTGCTGTCCTCTGTAGTGTGTGTATATACAGTGTGCTGTCCTCTGTAGTGTGTGTATATACAGTATGCTGTCCTCTGTAGTGTGTGTATATACAGTATTCTGTCCTCTGTAGTGTGTGTATATACAGTATACTGTCCTCTGTAGTGTGTGTATATACAGTATACTGTCCTCTGTAGTGTGTGTATATACAGTATTCTGTCCTCTGTGTAGTGGTGGTGTATACAGTGTTCTTCCTCTGTAGTGTGTGTATACAGTGTGTTGCTCTGTAGTGTGTGTATATAAGTATGTTGTTCCTCTGTGTGTGTATATACAGTTGTGGCTGTCTCTGTAGTGTGTGTATATACAGTATTTGTGTCTCTGTAGTGTGTTATAACAGTGTGCTGTCCCTCTGTAGTGTGTGTATATAGTATTGCTGTATATACAGTGTGCTCCTCTGTAGTGTGTGTATATACAGTATCTGTCCTCTGTAGTGTGTGTTGTGTGTATAAAGTATTGTCCTCTGTAGTGTGTGTATATACAGTATTCTGTCCTCTGTAGTGTGTGTATATACAGTATTCTGTCCTCTGTAGTGTGTGTATATCAGTATCTCTGTCCTCCTGTAGTGTGTGATATTACAGTATTCTGTCCTCTGTAGTGTGTATATACAGTGTTTTCTGTCCTCTGTAGTGTGTGTAATACAGTAGACTTCCTTAGTGGATACTACAGGTCCTTGTTAGTGTGTGTATATACAGTGGTTCTGTCCTCTGTAGTGTGTGTTATAACAGTATCCTGTCCTCTGTAGGTGTGGTGTATACAGTATTGCCCCTTAGGGTATACAGTTCTGTTCCTCTGTAGTGTGTGTTTATACAGTATTGCTGTCCTCTGTAGTGTGTGTAATATACAGTGATTCTTGTCCTCTGTAGTGTGTGTAATACAGTGTGCCTGTTCTCTCTGTACGTGTGTGTATAATACAGTGTGCTGATCCTCTGTAGTGTGTGTAATACAGTGTTCTGTTCCTCTGTAGTGTGATGTACTATACGTGTTCTGTCCTCTGATAGCGTGTGTACAAAAGTGTTCTGTCCTCTGTAGTGTGTGTATATACAGTATTCTGTTCCTCTGTAGGTGTGTATACGTTGCTGTCGCCTGTAGTGAGTATATACAGTTTCTGTTCCTCTGTGTGTGTGTATATACAGTATCCTGTCCTCTGTAGTGTGT
>ONZH01013853.1:0-71934 GCA_900303285.1 Rhinella marina
TTACTAGCATGGTGTACCTAATAAAGTGGCCGGTGAGTGGTATATGGTACAAGAGGGGAAACAGTTTGATCAAATTCCAATGGTATTTTATCAAGATGAGTCAGGAACTGCCAAGTTTGACTTTTGTAGTGTAGTGGACAGATGACAGATAGGACGCTTGGCTTTGGTCAGATAAGTACATCTGTGTGACAGGAACTGACCCAGTGTATGGTAATTATGCAGTGTTTAGAGATAACCATACCAACTGTGGACATTGGAGATAAGCAGGACAGAACACTAGTCCTAAATATTGGGAATATAAACCAGTGGAAGCTGTAGAGTCAGTAAGGGTGAGAATTTGTTGCAGAAGATGACTATCCTGAAGGGAACACCACCAAACGATTGAAAACATAATGAGTGTAATCCTTTGTTCCTATCTATCAGAAATCCTATCCAATAGGATTTGGGAAATATATGTTTTAAAAGCATGAGTAAGGGGTAAAAGATCCCTTAGGCAAATTTAGAATATTGGTAATGGAAGAAAATCTCAAAGTTCAATTGCATCTGTGGCTCCTACATCATTACCTATAATTGACATTAAATATTTGGCCAATTTAGAAATATGACGACAAACTGGCCTTAGAGACAGGATTTTATACAGGAAGGCTCATTGGTGTTTTCCCTCCAGGATATGGTTCGTATATAATCCATCTAAATGAGACAGATAGTGACTCTGATAGATGGTTTATCAGCCAAGATTATCAACATGCAGATATCTGGTGGTTGTGTGGAGATCTGAAACTCTGACCCAGGGAATAGAAGGTAATGGCCAATGTACCCTGATCAAGTACTGATGCCATTTGTTCTATTTTCACCTTCTGAGTGAAATCAAGTTAGTCAGCAACACAATGTCCGGTCTAGATTAAGATGGTTTCATCATACATCCTTTGACTCTCAAGTACACATAAATGCCATAGGAGTCCATAGAAGAGTTTCTGAAAAATTTTTAAAGCTAGAGGTCAGATAGCTGTAGGATTTGAGTCATTAATTCCAATGATTAGGAATAAATAAAATGTAGATTGGATTAACAACTCTATTATCATCAACAGAGATTTGTGAATTAAACCGGTGACGCTGTGATGACTCTGCAGAACCAACTGGTCCTCGACAGCAGAAAAAGGAGGGGTCTAAAAGATCTTTGGAAGTTCCAGCTGTACCTACATTCCCGAATAACACCCGATGGAAGTATCATCAAGGATCTGAAGGGACTGACGACTATCGAATGAACTGGCCAAAAATTAAAATTGTTTTTTTTAAATGTTTAATATGTCCACACCATGCATATGTACTGTGACTGTCAAAGATAAGAATGATTACAACTGTATGAAGAATGCAATTCCATCCTGAAGTAAATAAAAACCTTGTTGATGGTTGCGGAGTAAATAGGACAAGGTGAAGGCAAACCCAAAAGGGAGTTGGGGGGAACTGGCGAAGCAATAAGGAAAGTCCAGCTCTTCGCTGTTTAGGGCGTTGGGAGAGTACCTCACTTTGCCTGTTTACCTTGAGTCTATTTCCCGCAAAAAGGAGGGATTTGTGAGAGATAGGTTTTTATATATATTGTGTAAAGCCTGTACTACTTGTCTTTGACCACTAGATAGCAGCTAGTTAGCTATGTGAGTCACGTGAAGACTCTCTTTGTTTTAACACATGTTAATTTGCCTCTTTCAAATTAACCAATGAACTTAGTGTTGAAGTTCCTGAACTACACCCTTGTGTCAAAGAACCAATCACTCTGTTTAAGTAACACCCCTTTTTGTCTATGTCATACCTACTATATAACTGACTGTCTCTTTAATAAACGGGCTCTTGCTTGGGGGATGTGAAGTATTTTCCATGAAACCAACATGTGTTCTGGTATCATTGTGAAAGTGGTCTGAGCATATGCATACCTATACTTCTAATGATTTGGCACCACACAAAGAAGAAGAGTATCGCGGGAATGGCGATGACAAAACTGAAGGTGTAGTCTATCTGGCCCAATGTACTTGCCCTAAAGACTATGTGGGCAAGACTAAGAGAGAACTAAGACGGAGAGTAAGGGACCACATAAATAATGTCATCAACAAAAAAGACACGTCAATAGCAAGACACATAAACAATGTACATATGGGGGACATTTCTGCCATAAAATTTATAGGCATACAACATATTCCGCGCCCCCCGCGGGGAGGAGACTGGGATAACATTATCCTGAAGACAGAATCCAGATGGATATATAAAGTCAAAGCTAAAACACCAGAGGGCTTAAATGAATATTTATCATTTAAGCCTTTTTTAAATGCACAGTAACAAGGATGTTTGCCCTGGGAAGGAGCTGAAGACACACAAATATCAAATGGTGTATTAGCACCTCTACCTATAGGGCTTTGCAAATTTTATACTCCTTGTCCCATGTTTAAGTATGTGGCAACATTGTTATTTACATTACCATGTTACTAGTTAAACATGGACAATATAGATTAATGTCCTCATACAGCCAAAGCTGTGTCTCTGTAATTCATCTAGTGAGAGGATATGATCCTTCCTCTGACTGCAAAGGGACTGACAAGTAAACAGCCGGGGACGCGCGGCTCAGTCCCCATAGCAACCAACACGCCCCCTCACCAGACGTCACTTCCTGGTATCGTCAGGAGTGAGAGGCAGAGTGGGGAAATGAAGCAATACTTCACCGCTCAGAATTACTTACCTGATTACTATGTTACACCCCTGAGACGCTGTCTCTCTTTCCTCTATATACAGAGTATGAATATATTTATACATGTTGGAGGAGGCGTATGGCTGGTCATAAGCTTGGATGGCTGCCAGTCATCTGTTTACTCCCTACTAATGGTTCAAGATATATACCATCTAGCAAATATTTCAAATATGCATAACCCGAATGTACTATTTGTAGAGCTATGTTTCTATTGTATTACTATACAATTTGTACTTTTTCCCCTGTTTCTTTTCTTTTCTATTAAGAAAATTTTGCACTGTATTTAAAAAACCCAATAAAAACTATTGTACAAGAATTACTTACCTGACGGTGATGATGACGCTGCTGCTGAGAGGAGGAGCGTTGACTATTTAAACCAGGTACTTCAGTTGTTTCTTTGCCACTGCCATTTTGAGATGTTATGCTGCCACTGTGTTGCAAAACCTCCTGATGATCCTAGCTTTAGGAGAAACGCGTCGAGGATGACACTTAGGTAGTTTAATAGGAAGGGCTTTTTTAGACAGATCCCAGGTTCCAGCGGCTGGGGGTCACCCTTCTCAGGGCGAGTGCTCCAACTACAGCCAACATAGGACTCTCCCCACTGCAGACTAGAAACTGTGAGGGACAGAATCATTAGGACGGAGCATTCGCCTTGATTTTACTGCTAGGGTAATCTGACACATTTGTTATCCTGAGCAAGCTGTGACTTTAAGAAGAATACGACCTCCCAGCCCCCACTACAGAAGTATAGGAACCTTGTCTAAATCTGATCATACACAAGCAACTAGTGCATATACCCTCCTTTTTAATAGACTGAGATTATACACTTTGTTCCTGATTTGAAACATAATTAATAAAAGTTAGGTTTTAATTGTCGTTAGAAAATAGACAATAGAAGGCAGACTCAGTTTGATAAACCGATTTATTTCTGGCCATCTGAGCAATTGGAAGGATACATACTTATTCCTCCCTATGTACTGTTTTTCATAAGGTTCTGGTAGAGAGCCAAATTTTCTGGCGATTGTCATAATTTCTTCTTTTATGTGAAAAAAATTAATACATGCTAGGACATCTCTTGGTCTCGATTCTGGTATAGATTTTGGCTTAGGCAATCTGTGTGTTCTATCAACAGTCAGATCTAAGATAGTTGCTTCTGGTATTAGGGTTTGCATAATCTTCTGTATATATTTGGGAAGTTCGCTTGGAGGAATGGATTCAGCTATGCCTCTAAATTTAATGTTTTTTCTTCTTGATCTGTCTTCCATGTCTGGCATTTTAGCTTTTATGGCACTTATATCGTCATCAAGAGAACATCCACTAATGAATTATGTGCACCTGCATATTCGGCCATTTTATTTTCTATATGGCCCACTCTGTCACCTAGGTCATCAATGTTGTTTGAGAGAGAGTTGCAGATTTTACCAATATCTGTTTTTATAGATGAGTTCAATGCAAGAAGCATGTCTTTCATTAGATTGACAGTGATAGTTTCATTAGAGGTGGGGATATGTTCAAAAACACTTAAAGTTTGCGGTGAAAAAGTAGTTTGAATGCCCACCTCGTTTTCAGAAGTATATGAGTTTTCTCTTCTAGGTCTTTGTTTTGCAGGGCTATGTATTGTTGAAGAGTCAGATAAAATGGGGTCATCATCTTCATCGCCCCTTTGTATTCATAGCTGACACGGTATTTCTGCTATTTCTAGGTGTTTTGGTAGAAGTTAGTCTCTTTGATTGTGTATTAATTTGTTTTTTGTCCTTATTTTCAGGTTGCAGGATCAGGGAGGAACTGTTACTGCCCTCTGAAGAGCCGTTTTCACGCCGCCCGCCACCATCTTTGCTTCCTCTCCCCTCTACCAGGAAGAAGTCCCCCAGGTGCTTCAGAGGTTACCTGCGTCTCCCCTTCACCATGGTGAGTATACTTGCTGTTTTGTATGTCTTTTGGTCTCTTTTTAGGGTTTGTGGAGCTTGTCCTGTCGCTGGTGTGCGTAGCGAGGTGAAGTGAGGAGCTCCTCTAACGTGTGGCCATCTCCGGCTGCAGCAGGCCACGCCCCGAAGTGACCCAATCTGAGTGTTTACTGTTAATAACCACCCTCTGTTTTCTATCACTGAGCCAGTTACTTACCCACATACAGACATTTTCTCCCAGGCCAAGCATTCTAATTATATATACTAACCTTTTATGTGGTACAGTGTCAAATGCTTTGGAGAAATCCAGATATAGGGGCCAACACCTTCAGATTTATACTTTTTACTATTTATATAATTGAAGAACATTTTAGGGTTAGTTTTACTCTCTTTGGCAATTAATCTCTTGGTCTCTAGTTTGGCTGCTTTTATTTGTCTTTTACATATTCTAGTTTTTTTCTTATAGTTTTTCAATGCTTCCTCGCTCCCCTCCTGTTTTAGCGATTTAAATGCTTTCTTTTTGTCATTTATTGCTTTTTTTTACAGTTCTATTTATCCACATTGGTCCCTTAACCTTTTATTCCGATAAGGTATGTACCTGTCACAATTAGATATTAGGATGCTTTTAAAAGTATCCCATTTTGTGGCTGTATTTTTATTTTTGAGGTCTTTGTCCCAGTTAGTTAGGCCTATGGCCTCTCTTAGTTGGCTAAATTTTGCTTCTTTGAAGTTTGGTATTTGTGTTCCTCCCTGAAGAAACACTCTTTTGAATGACAATTGGAAGGTTATTATTATATAGTCACTATTTCCAAGGTCTTCCCGAACCTGCACATCTGTTTTTCTGTCAGGTCTATTGGTTAATACTAAGTCCAGTATGGCCTTCCCTCTAGTCAGGTCATGAACCAGTTGGGAAAGGTAATTGTCTTTGGTTATTGCCAAGAACCTGTTTCCTTTATGAAATGTACAGGTTTCAGTTTCCCAGTCTATAACTGGATAGTTGAAGTCCCCCATAATAACGACCTCATTATGATTTGCCGCCTCGTCTATTTAGTTTAGAAGTAGATTTTCTGTGGACTCTGGTATATTAGGTGGTTTATAATAAACTCCTACTAGTATTTTATTATTGTTTTTGCCTCCATGTATTTCTCTCACCTTATGTCCCTCACCTTATATGTATATACCTTCCTGGAGTGTGGGCTTTAGACAAGACTTTACATAAAGGCAGACCCCTCACCCTCTCCGGTTTTGGCGATCTTTTCTATACTGTTTAAAAAGCTCTGCCGGTAGCCCATCTATTCCAGGGGCTTTTTCATTTGGAAACGACTTAAGTGCCAGTTCTAATTCAGCCAGTTGTATAGGCGATACTTTCTAAACAGACTGTAACCCTGTACGTTAACTACCTAGTCATATCTATCATCCAGCCATGTCTCAGTTATTCCCACTATGTCATAGTCCTCCTCACACATTACTAATTCCATCAGTAAAATCACCAGTTTTATTACTCAAGAGGTTTATGTATATTTTTTACCCTACACCTTTCCTTCTGAACTGTTCTAGTCCCTCCTTCACTTCCTCCCCCAGTTCTATTACCTCGTCCCAGGTCTCTGTCTGCACTATCTTTCCCTCTTATGTAATTTCCCTCCCCACCAGTCCCTAGTTTAAACACTCCTCCAACCTTCTAGCCATCTCCCCCAAAACAGCTGCCCCTTCCCCATTGAGGTGCAGCCCATCCGTACGATAGAGCCTGTAACTGACAGCAAAGTCGGCCCAGTTCTCCAGGAACCCAAACCCCTCCTCCCTACACCAGTTCTTGAGCCACTTGTTTACCTCCCTAATCTCCCGCTGCCCTTCTTGTGTGGCTCGTGTCTCTCTCAGAACTGACAAGTCACCCCATCAGAAAGGTTTGATATTTACTTAGTGGAAAAAAGCCCAAAAGCATGTCACTGAGAAACCACTAAAAAATAACTTTTATTGATCAATTCTAAAAATGTTATATATATAAACAACATACATGCCATAGGTGTAAAGAACAGATATAGAAAATGTAGGTGGAAATTAGCGGGCATACATAGACGGGCCCCCTGGGTATACTAATAAGAAGATGGTTAGTATGTTGACTAGAAGGGGCGTAGCCACCCAGATTGGTATTGTGTGGGCACGAGGGAAGGAAAAGAAGTACTATCCCTGTTCCAATCCCTCATCAGCTAATGTCCCTGCCTAGTATATGGAATGTCCGCCCCTATAGGGGCGATCCCATGTCAGGAACCTCCTGATCGCCCTAGTAAGTCCCTGACACAGGATAGATATCCATAAACCACCCACCGGGACAGTAAGAGAAGAATCCGTCATAAATATGGTCACAGTCCAATTACAGTGTTGGTTAAAGTAATAAACATTACAAAACAGAACTCCCGCAAAAATATTTATTCTCTGACATGTTAGAAAGGTGCATGATATAATCTGTAGTGATTGTCATTTTCTTATCAGTGACTGTTTCTGTGAGTAAAAACCTCTCTTCTTATTGTAGCTGGGTCATGTGACCAACTCCCTGACCTCCAACTGACCCAGGACAGAAAGCCAGTAACTGCTCTATTCATTCCTATGGGAGCCTCACTTTCAGTCTCATAGGAATACATAGAGAATTAGACTTCCTGTCCACACATAAGTCTATGTGTGAGTTGGTGGGTCTAATTTCTGGTCACATGACACAGATAAGAAACTTCAGGATACTATAAGTCAAAAATTCAGACACTGGTAAGAAAATGACATTCACTACAGATTACATCATGTACATTTCTAGCAGGACATGGAATAAAATTTTTGTCGGGAGTTCTTCTTTAATAAGTAGGTATTATCGCCCATGGGGGCGCGTAAATACACGCCAATCACAATTCCTCCTACCAGACAATGTTGAAAAAAATAATGACACTAACAACACAGTCATGTAAAAAACCATTGGCACCACTGGCATTCCACCATGCTGTGTTTTCTCCATACCGGGGGATTCCCTATTCCATCTCTGCAGCTGCTAACTGTCCGCTGAGCGTATGATCAACAATGCGCAAGTATCCCCCTTGGGGACGCACATTTGATATCTCCTAACCTATCTCTTATTGGTTGTTGACTGGTTGCTATTATCCATGTTGCATATCTTTTCACCCACTGCCTATTGACATTGAGATTTATACATATGGAAAAACACCTCCTTGGGCACTCTATTACGAGTACCTCCCAAGTACATCCATATGGTATATATGAATGGTCTTATTTATATGATTCTGTGGGTGCCAGAATTTTTGATCTAACACACTTCAATTGATTGCAGATTTATTTTGATACATAGCTATATGATATTATTGATCCTACATCTGGATCCCATTGTAACTATTTATCTTTATGTGGATATCAGTAATTATTTGTTCAAAAGGGTTTGTTCTACCTTCCTAAGTCCCTGATGAACTGTGGAAATTATAGGGAAATGCGTCGTTACTAATTTCTGAATCCCTGATCATTTTCTAGGGTTTTATCTGTAAGGTTATTATACCTTGTACAACTGATCATTTTATATCTTTGGCTCTTATACTTAATTCAGGAACTTTCACAATTGTAATCAATGTGACTAGGTAACATTACCAACCCTTCTTTTTGCACATTGTTTTACATTTGGGGTCATTATACCTCATTATTATTAGTGTCTTGATATACATCTTTGGGACATTATAATATGTTCCCTTATAGATCTATATGTGGAATTGGGACGGCTTAGTCTTTAGCTAATGGCTTTTTACATGTCTGCTTTGTTAGTGTCATTATTTTTGTCAACATTGTCTAGTAAGAGGAATTGTGATTGGCGTGCATTTACGTGCCCCCATGGGCCATAATACCTATTTATTTATGGTATTTTGTAATGTTTATTACTTTAACCAACACTGTAATTGGACTGTGACCATATTCATGACGGATTCTTCTCTTTCTGTCCCAGTGGGTGGTTTATGGATATCTATCCTGTGTCAAGGACTTACTAGGGGGATCAGGAGGTTCCTGACATGGGATCGCCCCTATAGGGGCGGCCATTCCATATACTAGGCAGGGACATTAGCTGATGAAGGATTGGAATAGGGATAGTACTTATTTTCCTTCCCTCGTGCCCATACTAACACAATACCAATCTGGGTGGCTACGCCCCTTCTAGTCAACATTCTAGCCATTTTCTTATTAGTAGACCCAAAGGGGCCCGTCTATGTATGCCCGCTAATTTCCTCCTACATTTTCTATATCTATTCTTTACACCTCTGACATGTACGTTGTTATATATATATATATATATATATTGAGGCTTTACTAAGGCTTGAATAGGCAAATAAACTACAGTATATAAGTCTCAACCTTCCCCCTCCCAGCTAGCAGAGGTTCAACACCTTAGACTATATCTAAGAACTTTCCTCCTGCATCAACATGAAAGGGTATTGAGACAACTGAAAACTACCTTTTATCATTCGGGTGACGGGGCAGGGGCGTTGCTCGAGCGCAGACTTTAACGCAGAGCGGCAGAAACTAGAATAGAGAAACTTCGCTATAATGACTCAAAGATCAGCCATCCGCAGAAGATTACAAACGCGTTTGCCTCCTACTATGCCTGTACGTATGTCTGTACAATCTGCGGAATGATGATTCCACCCCTCAGCCCACCCAGGAAGGGAGGCGATGCCTTTTTGGCATCGCTATCCCTTCCTTCCCTTAATATTGATCATCTAGCGTCTCTAAACAAACCTATATCTGAAAGTGAGATTTTTTTCAGCACTTACAGCAACCCCAGTGGGTAGAGCCCCAGGCCCAGACGGCTTTGTCTCCAATTATTATAAAACTTTCCAGGCACAATTGGTTCCCTATTTAAGTAAAATGTACAATGGCTTCCTCCTCACAGGTGACATTCCTCCAGATATGTTGGTGGCTACTGTTGTCACACTCCCCAAGCCAGGTAAATCCCTGATGATCCTGTAAATTTCCAACCTATATCACTGTTGTACGTAGATATAAAGCTCTATGTTAAAATCCTAGCCTCACGTATCAATACCCTCCTGCCCTCTCTAGTGGACACTGACCAAGTTGGATTTGTTCCTCGGCGGTAATTCAGAGATGGTACCAGGCGTCTGGTTAACCATATTCAACAGGTGGACAGATCCAGGGCCCCCACAATATTTGTCTCTCTTGACGCTGAAAAAGCGTTTGACAGAGTTCACTGGGGGTTACTGGATCAGGTCCTGCAAAAGTTCGGCTTTCATGGCCCCATCTTATTGCCTATCCTGGGTTTATATACCAAGCCATCAGCTAGGGTGCTGGCCTCTGCTTATCTCTCCTACCCCTTCCAAATTACAAACGGCACTCAGCAGGGATTTCCGTTGTCGCCTCTAATCTTTGCCCTGGTTATGGAGCCTCTAGCAGAGACAATCAGAAATTGCCCACTGGTCACCGGCATGACCACAGGAGACCAATCCCATGTTATAGGGCTATATGCAGATGATGTTATCCTCATCTTAACCAATCCAGAGGAATCCTTAGCATCCGCGACTCATATTCTTAGCAAAAACTCATATTGCTCCTACTATAAACTGAATGTAAAAAAAAACAAGGTTCTAGCTTTTCATGTGTTGGAAGATACCAGAGGCCAGATACAAAACAGGCATCTTTTTCAATGGGCTGAGTCTTCCATCTGCTATTTAGGGGTGGAGTTAGCTCATTCTGTAGCTGACGTCATGGATTCTGCTACCAAGGACCATACGTTGTAGTCCGTTGTAACGGAATACATAACGGAATTCTTAGAGAACCCAAACCTTGTACGCCAAACTTGAAAACAGAAGTTTGCTCCCCTCCCTTCAGCCCCTCCAACATATAGTCCATGTACATAACATCACTATTAGGGATGAGCGAATTTCATATTTTGAAATTCGTGTTCAGGTTGAGGTAAAAGGTGAAATTCGTTATGGATTCTGTTACCACGGACCATAACGCAATTCTATGATGGAATGTATGACGGAATGCCTTTAGAGGCATTCCGTTATTCATTATGTCATAATAGAAGTCTATGGGCTGCAATACGGATCAGTTTGATCTCTGTTATGCTGGAGTCCTCTCCTGTTCTGTCCCCCAGAATACACCACATGCCCCCCCTCAAAGATTTACACCCCATAAAGCCCCCCCTCAGATCTGCCCCCTCATGTCTCCTAGAATACACCACCCATGCCCTACTTCACAGATTTACACCCCATAAAGCCTCCCCCCAGATCTGTCCCCTCATGTCCCCAGAATACACCCGGATCTGTACTATGAACCCCTGTAATTGCACTAGATTCCACCCACTTGAACCGCACTGCCCCTGAGTAATCCACCTGCCCCCTCATATATGAGCTCCATATGCTGCCCCTCACCTACTCCCCATGAAGCTCCAGGACTGCAGCACATCCTTCCTCACTGGGCTGCTGGCAGGCACACACAGCCCCTCCTCCTTCCACAAGTTCCTGCAGTCAGGGTTTGTCATGTGACCATGAAGGAGCATGTCACCAGTGACGTCACAGACCTCCTTCTAGCAACTCCATTCTAGCATATACGGACGGACATTGAACCAAGTACTCCTAAGAGCTCCACAGCCCTCCCCCATGACGTGGAAAGTGGGGGAGGGAGGCTGAGGTGAATGGTGAAGTGTGGAGCGGATAGCTAGAGACAGCTGAACCAGAGACAGCTGAAAGCGGGACGTACCTCCCCCACCCAGGACAGCGGGACAGCCACTGAAATCCGAGACTATCCCGCTGGATCCGGGATGGTTGGGAGGTATGTGGTGGCCTCTGTCCTCCCCTCAGAGGTGGCTTCAAATTGAGGAGACCTACACTAGGGAAAAATCTTTGAAAGCATTGTTAGTAGTGTATGTTATAAAACGCTTCCAGTACAATCTGCCACTGCTAACCATGCAGGCCACAATATTTGTCTGAAACCAACAGGCCTCACTACAACTTTAAATTAGAAGAGAGTACATGAATATCCAAAACAGACTATGTTCCTGATCCCCAATCAGGGGAACAGGAAAAACACTCTCACCAAATGTTTGTCTGGTCTTGCTTTGTAGAATCCAAGAAGCTTTTTCATATTTCAATTATCCATTTTCCTATAACTGCTCTGGAATATCATATTCCTAGCATATTACTCTCAACATGAGTATCAAAGAGCATTCATTTGATCAGGTGCCTATTAGTGTTGGGCGAGCATGCTCGAGTCCCCTCCCCGCACTTTTCTTGGCTTCTACGCAGCCAATCAGCATGTGGGGAGGTACTGGCATTCACTGTAATGCCGTAGCCATGTTGGCTACTGGCATTACAGTGATTGGCTGGCCGTAACGCGTCATCGGGTGCTATAAAGCACCCGATGACACGTGCTTCGGCTCAGTCTTAGTCAGGGAGAGCTGCTGCAAGGAGGGACAGATAGTGTAGGGATAGGATTTGGCTAGGCCGGTTTAGTTTTTCTTTACAAAAGACCCAAAAGTCCTTTTAAGGACTATTGTTTTATCTGGCTGCAACATCTATTATATTTTTGGCCAAATTTGCGCAAAATTGGCTGACAATAACACTACCTGCGCTATGTGTGCTGTATAACGTTTGTGCATCCTAAATACCTGTGACATCCAGTGTATTTTTTTCTTTCGCTAATCAAGGCGACTTTACCTGCGCTGCGTCTGCTGTATAAGGTTTATGAAAGGAGGGACAGATAGTGTAGGGATAGGATTTGGCTAGGAGGGTTTAGTTTTTCTTTTCAAAAGACCCAAAAGCCCTTTTAAGGACTATTGTTTTATCTGGCTGCAACATCTATTATATTTTTGGCAAAGTTTGCGCAAAATTGGCTGACAATAACACTACCTGCACTATGTGTGCTGTATAACGTTTGTGCATCCTAAATACCTGTGACATCCAGTGTATTTTTTTCTGCCGCTAATCAAGGCGACATTACCTGCGCTGCGTCTACTGTATAACGTTTGTGCATTCTAAATATTTCTGACATTCGGTGTAATTTTTTCTGTTGGTGACAGCGACATTACCCCTAATTTTTTAGAGAGTCACCAGCAGGCCCTCAACCCTAATTTTTTAGAGGGTCACCAGCAGGCCCTCACCCCTAATTTTTAAGAGAGTTACCAGCAGGCCCTCACCCCCAATTTTTTAGAGGGTCACCATCAGGCCCTCACCCCCAATTTTTAAGAGGGTCACCATCAGGGCCTCACCCCCAATTTTTAAGAGGGTCACCAGCAGGCCCTCACCCCTAATTTTTTAGAGGGTCACCAGCAGGCCCTCGCCAATAATGTTTTAGAGGGTCACCAGCAGGCCCTCACCCCTAATTTTTTAGATGGTCAGATCAGCAGCAGGCCCTCACCCCTAATGTTTTAGATGGTCAGATCAGCAGCAGGCACTCGCCCCTAATGTTTTAGACGGTCACCAGCTGCCCCTTGCTCCCAATGTTTTTGAGTGTCACCAGCAGGCCATCAATCATAATTTTTCAAGGGTGTGTCTGATGCCCTCCTTTATGTGTAATAAAGGGTGTAATGGAGTGCCTGTTCCTTGTACTTTTTGGCAGCCCTTTCACTTAGTGCATAGGCTTTATGAGTGTAGGAGTCCCACGACATGAACAATTGTACCACAATGTGAATGAGGCCCTTCTTTATGTGATATACAGGTTGTATCGGAGTGCCTCTTCCTTGTAATTTTTGGCAGCACTTGCACTTTATATACAAGTAAATATATGTTTCCTAACAATTTTTCCTCTAAAATCAATTTTATCTTCCAGCATTTTCTAACCTTTTCCTGTGAACCAGACACCCTCCCCTCTTCAGAGCAGGGGGTGCCTGGTTTAGTGCTCTGGTTCTCCCATTGACTTCCATTGTGTTCGGGTGCTCTGTAGAGCACTCCAGCATCACCAAGTGTTCTACCCGAGCACTTTGGTGCTCGATCAACACTAGTGCCTATATGACAAATCTTCCCTTTTTTGCAACATTGCATTATAAATATCTACTCCTGCACAAACTGTTTTATCAATATCTTCAGCTCCGGCACCTACTAAATTCTCTGCTGTCTCTGCTCTTTTGTCAAGAGAACAAACCTCTCAACGCTTTCCTTGAAAATTGCAAGGCACCAAGACCCAAACTATCTACCCTTTACTCCAATCTATTATCACCTGACTTAGAGAATAAGCAGACATTCATGTTGAGATGGGAACAAGAATTGGGGAACTCTTTCTCCATTGCTCATTGGCGTAATGCCCTTTATTGGTCATTTAAATGCTCCAAATGTGTTAATCATGTAGAACAGATGAGGAAGATCTAGTTACGTTGGTACCTTACCCCTAACAGATTGGCTTACTTGACCCCCAATTACTCTCTGGAGAAGTGGGAACCCCACTTTATATGTGGTGATCATGCCCATCCGTATTTTCTGGACTGAAATTACTAACCTTACAAATAGGTTACAGCAGAAAGCCTAACTCTTACCCCAGAACTGTCTATTCTAGGTATAGGACTAACGGATATACCTGTTAAGTCACAGTGGACTGTTGCTCACATCCTAAATGTGACTCGCAATATTATAGCCCTCAATGGAAGCTGGCACATCATCCTTCAGTTGCTGAGGTTGTGCAATCGGTTAATTCTTGTATGCATTGTGAAATGTTTATTGCCCCGCTGGTTACCCTGGCTCTCCAGCCATTTTGCCACTCCTCTTCCTGATTGTATCATTTAACTTGTTACCTATATTTTGAGCCGGTATACAGGTACTTGCATTTGCATTATATCGTATTGTCATTTCAGTATGTTTTACTTCATGATATACCACCTTGTGGTCTCCTGGCTGCTACTCAAGGACAATGTATTTCCTGCTTTATTATCTTTGTATTTTTTGTTTGTGCTGGTTGTTTTCTTTTATCTGAAAAACCTCAATAAAAACTTATTGAACATCACATTCATTATCATTGACACCCCTGCATCATTATGGCTGGAAAGTACAAAGACCTCCGGTTTCTTAATTGGACATACAGCAGTGGAATCAGAGACAGCATAATACTCTCCATTACCATGACACCAGCTAGATGTTGTCCCAGAAATCAGAACCTAAAATAGAGAAAGAGTCAGGAAAATTCATCAAATATGCCTTTAGATCAAGTTCCTGTTTCTCTATCCGTAACACTCTTTTTTTACTTCTATGACCACAGCATGGGATCCCTGAAATCCTTGCAAAATGAGTCTTCACCCTGTAGATGAAGGATGTAGTTGGGGTTGAGGTACATGTTACATTGAGAGAGAGGTTGTGGTATCAATCAACATTTTCTCCTGTGGGCCTCTTTCCACAGCAGCAAATATAATCAGTCTATTACATCCATCTCTCTGGAACTCCATAACAGGAACGATGGAGGCAACAATTTCCAAGTGGAGCTTGTTTGCTGAGAATTGTTAATGAGACCTTAAAGGGGTTCTCTGGGAATTAAGAAAATGAAAATACACAAATATTACTTTATTATAAATATATTCCCAAGTACCTTTCATTAACTATAATGGCTCGTATTGTCTAGGGAGCAATGATTAGGAGAAAGAAAATGGCCGCCGTCCTATCAGTACATACAAAACCTGTCCTAGTCACACAGCAGGACAAGTTACTTCACAACGCTGAGGTAAAGAGCTTCCTCATTCTCCTCTCTGTTCTACTTGTCAGGGATTATGATCCTGAATACAGTTTAATATGATCTTCAGCTGCATCTCTGTAGGAATGGAGTTCATCAGGAGACATGATGTACAGACAGGACAGACTGTGGTAATGTGGGGCTGTGGTAATGGAGACTGCATACAAGTGCTGCTGCTTATTTGCCACATCTGCTCATGGACTCCATTCCTACAGCAGATATTCAGCTAAAGATCTTATCATCTGTATTCGATATCATAATCCCTGAAAAGTAGGAGGAGGATGAGGCAGCTCTTTATCTCAGTGTTGTGAAGTAACTTGTTCTCCTGTGTGATTAGGACAGGTTTTGTTTGTACTAATAGGACGCCGGCCATTTTATTTCCTCTGATGATTGCTCCCTAGACAAAATGAGCCATTATAACAAATGAAAGGTATTTGGGAATATATTTATAATGAAGTAATATTTAAGTATTTTCATTTTCTTAATTCCCGGAGAACCCCTTTAAGAGCAATTGGTTACATTAGATCTAACAATTTGACCAGCAGTTTAAATTGCTTTCAGTTTCTCAATTTCTCTTGCTATCTGACAAATGTTGCTGCAACTTAACTCAGATATTAGTGGGCGGTGTAGGTTCTTTTGCTTGCCTATAAAAATTTGACCCACCCGACCACATACAAAACATGTAAAGACTTGTCCTGTTCATAGAGTCCTTTCAAATATTGTGAGGGTTTCCTAACTTGCTTATGCCAAGGGTCAGGCCCTTCAACAGCAGCAACTCTACCTCTATGAGTCCTTTTCTTGCTCTTTTAGCATTGCTTCAGCCGTCTTAATGCAGTTAATAATTTTAGTGAATGAATTCTGCACTGCCACTGATAAACCAATCAGTATATGTCTGATAATGTCCTACTGATTAATGCCGGCTTATAAATATCATTTTGTGAGCCATGTGTACCATCTGGTACTATTAACTAATATAATAAAAATAATCGATCAGCAAAACCTTGGACAGACTCCCAACTTCTCTGTCTACAGATTCCAAAATTTGTGTGATGATTAGTCTCCTCAGTGCCCAAAGTTTTATGGACGTCATCAACAAAATTTTACTTAACCCCTTCCTGAAGGCGGCAAACACCGGAAGCGCACACTTCCGTTGTTGCTCCGGCTCCCCCGTGTGGCGATCGGAGGAGCCGGAGCGTGCCTGTAGCAGCCCCTGTCATAGTAAATGACAGGAGGCTGCTGCATAGGCTTTCCTATGGAGCCCTTGCCTGTAATAGGGCTCCATAAGAAAGCACTAAATTCATCATAGACTCCAATGCTAGTGCATTGGAGTCTATGATATAAGCAATCAAATGATTGCTAGTTATAGTTCCCTATGGGAACTATAAAAAAGTGTTTAAAAAAAAGTTTTTTTTAAAAAAATAAAAAAAAACGTAACAGTTCAAATCACCCCCCTTTCCCGAAAATAAAAATAAAAGTATTTAAAAAATTTAAAAAATACACATTATTGGTATCGCTGTGTGCGAAAACGCCCATATTATAAAAATATAAAAAATTATTTCCCATACGGAAAACAGCGAAACAGAAAAAAGCGTCAAAATGGTGATTAATAAAAAGTGATCTAAAAGTCATACACACCCCAGAATGGTATCAATAAAAAGTTCAGATCGCCCCGCAAAAAAGGAGCCCCCATACAGCTCCGTACACATAAATATCAAAAAGTTATAGGGGTCAAGAAATGATAAAAAATATAAAATGTCCAACTTTTTAATTTTTTTATCACTATCAAAACGCAAGAAAAACTATACATATTAGGTATCGCCGGATTCGTACTGACCAGTATAATGAAAGTAACTGGTCAGTTTTAATGCACATCGAACACCGTAAATAAAAAACCCGTAAAACTGTGGTGGAATTGCATTTCTTTGCAATTTCACCCGATTTGGAATTTTTTCCCCGCTTCCCACCACACGATATGCAATATTAAATGGTGGCGTTGGAAAGTACAACTTGTCCCGCAAAAAACAAGCCCTCATACAGCTATGTGAACAGAAAAATAAAACAGTTATGGCTGTATCAAGGCAGGGAGCGCAAAACGAAAATGCAAAACCGAAAAAACCTCCGGGGTAGAAAGGGTTAATCCATGGTTCAGTAAACACAGAAGGGAGCAGACTAGCCCTTAATACATTTTTCAAGCTGGCAACAATAACATCAAAGACATAATTATTTGGGATCAAATTTCTATGTACTTTTTCTGTCACAGTTTCCCCGGCCACTGCTGCCTCCATGTGGCAGCTGAGTCTGGTTGCCAGGGAAACCAAGGCCACTGGAAAGCTTTTTCTGATGTCAGGGCCCTAGGCCAATGAGGTGGTTTGTCAGGGCTCCTGAGGGCCAGGACATGCTGCCAGCAGCTCCACCAGGTATGCAGGCATGCCAACGTGAGCTACCTATCTTCAGTATAAAAGGTCGATAGCTGCATCTGCAAATGCTGGTGAATTTCTTGTCCTGTGGCTCCCCCTGCTCTTCCTTTGCCTGTATTGAAGACTCCTTTGGCTTGGATTTCTGGATCTAGTATTGTGACTACGTTTTTGGCTTCTGGCAATTTAGTATTGTGTTAATCTTCGGGGTTCTGACTTTGGAGTGTTTGGTTTTCACATTTGCCTCTGGCTATACTTCATTGTCCTTGACCCTTTTCTATACGACTATTTTTTTAGTGTTTGTTTGTCTGTTTGTTAGTCCCTGTTTGTGTGTTGCCCTCATGTGTATTGCAGTATAGGGACTGTAAATTGTAGAGATCCACAGAACTACAAACGGTTTCCAAATGAAGCTGGTTTTTTATCAAGGCATCTTAATACAGTGCGACATTTCAGCTCAGCAGAGCCTTTCTCAAGCTAGTGTATATTTTTTAAAATGTATACTTCATGGTTTGTAATAAAAGTCAGATGTCATCGGAGGCACCTGATTTATCATATTCTGCACTCAAATACTGTATGACAGAGCACAAGTCCTGCCAAGTTTACTTTAACAGTAGAAACAAATTTAAGTGAGGTCCACAATGTATGAACTAAGTACAAACCTAAAGAGAACTTACTAAAGAAAAATAATAAAAATCTAATGAGTTGAATAAAGCCCTCTTAGATGGTAGGTTTGCATAAGTCACTCCACCAGTTCTGTTCATGATGTACTTATTTGGCACTAGAAAATCCTATTACAGTGTTTAACGAAAAGCTGTTTTTAGCCACAGCAATAGCATTTACTAAATCATCCCTTTTATCCTCTTTTATCCCTGAAACGGATTACTTTATGTGAAAACACAACAGTTGTTTGAGAACTAAAGATCAGACATGTAAAGGACTTTTTTTTTTGCAGCTGTTACATTTTTCTCCTATCTTTAAGCAATAACTAACAACAGATGAGATTTTATTTTGCACCTTGGCAATTTAGACCATGAAGGAGGTATGTATTAGAGGAAAAAGCCTTTCTGCCACTGTGAAGTTAGGAGAACACACTCATAGTCTAACAGATATCCACAAAGGAACTTTGTATGCTACGTCTAATGAGGGGAACTCTAAACATGAAGACCAAGATGTGTTTCCATCATCAAAAAGAAAGAACAATCCTTTCATCCTCAACCTGAATGTTGGAGGAAAAATTTTTCATCTTGATTGCTTTGCAGCAGCAAAATATCCAGTCACTAGAATTGGAAAAATCGCAACTTATACAGATCCATTAAAAAGATTACACCTATGTGATGACTATTCAGTGCAGAAAAATGAATATTTCTTCGACCGAGATCCTACAGTTTTCTGCTACATATTCCATTTCTATCGCAGTGGAATCTTATGGATTATGGATGAGCTGTGTCCTCTTAACTTTGTTGAAGAGATAGAATACTGGGGTATTCATATAAATTATACACCTAACTGTTGTCGTACGCTGTTTCAAGAGCATCAAGATGAACTGAAAGAGCATATTAAGATACAGAAGGACCTGCAAGCTGAACTTGAACGCCATGATCATGAAAAACACTTTGAAGGCAAGTGGCTTGGAGATTTGCGAAACAAGATATGGAATTTAATGGAAAATCCATACTCTTCTATTCCAGCAAAAATTATAGCCATATTATCTAGTATTTTTGTCTTGATTTCTATTGTAACTATGTGTCTCAGTACAGTGGAGGAACTTAAACATATGAACCTCTATGGTGTATCGTATATGGAACATATGGAAATGGCTTGTGTCATTTTCTTCACCACTGAGTATGTCATGAGACTGTTATCAACTTCAGATATTAAAAGATTCCTAAAAACAGTGTTAAACATTGTAGACCTTATTGCTATATTACCATTTTATATCCAGATTATATTTGAGAGGTTCTCAGAAGAAGCATATGTCCATCTACATCCTGATGATATGGAAAGAATGGAAAGAGTGGGACAACTTGGAAAAGTGCTAAAAATAATTCGTCTCATGCGGATATTTCGGATCTTAAAACTGGCCCGTCATTCAATTGGACTGAGAGCTTTTGGTTTCACTATACGTCAGTGCTACCAACAAGTTTGCTGTTTGTTTTTGTTCATTGCTATGGGCGTGTTTACATTCTCTGCTCTAATGCATTCTGTTGAACATGACATCCCTGGCACTAATTTTCCCAGCATTCCAGATGCCTGGTGGTGGGCTGCGGTATGTTTTAATTTACGTTTCCTTTGTGTAGGAAGCATAATTTAAGTTATTTTATTATTAATATTAACATATTATATATATATATATATATATATATATATATAATAGATATATATATATATGTGTATGTATATATATATATATATATATATATATATATATATAAAATAAAAGTGATTGAATGCTATTTAAAATACCACAATGCATACATTGAAAGAGATAAAATATACCATAAATTGTCTTCATTAGTTACATAGGTTAAAAAAGATACAGGTTGACCAAGTTCAGCCTTTCTTAGATCAATTGTACAACATTAGTTGTTAGAGTGCTAGTCTTATATGAAACTTACCATAATACAGCATTTTAACATAAGGAAACCCTAAGGTAAAATATTTATGTAGTTCATGTTTATGTACATTAGTCCACTTACAAACTAAATAGTCCAATTACAAACTTTCCAAGTACTTGTAAATCTTCCAGAAAGGACTTCAGCTGTAATGAGATTACCTAGACTCTATTCTGGTGTGATATATAGTTTAAATTTTGTATGTTTTCTTCTTCTTTTTTATAGGTCAGTATTTCAACTGTGGGATATGGTGATACAATTCCTGATACAATTTTGGGTCGGATTGTAGCCTTTTTGTGTATATCTTTTGGGATTATTCTCAATGGCATGCCAATATCCATACTTTACAACAGATTTTCAGACTTTTATGCAAAACTAAAAGCACATGAAAGCACTGGTGTTATGAAAATTTATACTGAAATCAAATTTAAGGAAAGAATCATGGAAAAGATAAAAATGTGTTGTGACACAAGACAGAATACTGATTAAAGGATTTTAAAAATGTTACATGGACTATGGATAGTTAAAGGAATGAGATCTGCACACCTTTCTTATCCTTGGGTGCTCATAGAGAGTATCAAACAGTCTCAATATGAAGGAAATCTATGGCAGACCAATTTCTTTTTAAGTGATGCTTTTAATGCATAATGTATAGTTATTAGATCATTTTGTTACATTCCATCATCCAGAAATCATTAATAATCCATCTGGCCAAAGAAAATGGATAGTTTGATGAGGCCAGAAGAAAACTATTACCTGTATCTCCCTTTGTGAATTAGATCTAAGCAGCAGGAGCTCACAGTCAGTCCTTACGTCACTCCTTTACCTCTATAAGCAGTGTTGATCAACTAATCTTTCTCCCATCCTGCACTACCTTTGAAAGGAGCACTACTTATAAATAGTTGAGCACAAACAATAAATGGAAAAAAATGTAATTTTCTTTGAAAATATAAAAATTGAGAATTTTCGGTTTTTGATAGCTTTTAATAGCTAACTGAAAAGATTATGACACATAGCAGGCTATCAAGGCTACTTAGGTTTCTTTCTCAGGAATGATGATGAATACTAATAGTTTTTAAAGCTAGCTCAAAAGTAAATTCCCTTATTCGCTTAAACGTGCAAAGTCTCAACTTCCAAGAGATCTTTTTTGACCAGTCTCAAGGTGCAGTGTATATGAGTATTTATAGACAGTATTCCAAATAATTGTGCACATTGATAATTAACCCCTAGCTGGTCTGAATTTTTATTAATAATGTCAAGACATTGGGGCAGATTTACTATTGAAAATGGCAAAAACTGACATACAGAGTTTGCACTGCATTTATGATTTGCATACCACCCAACTTTTGAAAAGAGGAAAGAGGGACACTATGTGCGGTACTTTGTACTAGGCCACGCCTCTAACTCCGCCCAAAAATAAAGAAACACCTAATCCCAAGTCATGTGACCAGTCTCAGACTTTAATTGGTTATAAAAATGACCGTCTGACGACTGTTACTTAAACTGCCCTCACATCGCCATTTTTCGCTTCCATTTGCATATAGCTAGTGATGAGTGACTTCTGTTTTCAAGTTCAGCGTACAAGGTTAGGGTTATCTAAGAATTCCGTTATGGATTCCGCTACCAAGGACCATACATTATAGTCTGTCGTAACAGAATTCTTAGATAACCCGAACCTTGTACACCAAACTTGAAAACAGAAGTTCGCTCAGCACTACCTATATGCTAAATATCATCGCTCCCCTCCCTTCAGCCCCTCCAATGTACAGTCTCATGTACATATCACTATCTACAGACTATACCAATGTACAGTTCCATGTAAATTATGGTACATCACTCTCTAAATACAGCCCCTCACTACTAGGGATGAGCGAATTTCATATTTTGAAATTCGTGTCCAGGTTGAGGTAAAAGATGAATTGCGTTATGGATTCTGTTACCACGGACAATAACGCAATTCTATGATGGAATGCATAAAGGAATGCCTTTAGAGGAATAATGCAGCCTATAGCCTGCATAACGGATCCGTCCGGTCTCCGTTATGCTGTAGTCCTCTCCTGTTCTGTCCCCCTGAATACACCACATGCCCCCCTCACAGATTTACACCCCATAAAGCCCCCTCATGTCCCCCAGAATACACTACATGCCCCCCTCACAGATTTACACCCCATAAAGCACCCCCATGTCCCCAGAATACACCACATACCCCCCTCACAGATTTACACCCCATAAAGCCCCCATGTCCCCAGAATACACCAACATGCCCCCCTCAGATTTACACCCCATAAAGCCCCCCCTTGGCCCCCAGAATACACCCAGATCTGTACTATAAACCCCTGTAATTGCCCCAGACTCCACTCGAACCCCTGAGTGCTCCACCTGCCCCCTCATATATGAGTTTCATTTGCTGCCCCTCACCTGCTCCCCATGAAGCTCTGAGTCCTCCAGGACTGCAGCACATCATTCTTCACTGGGCTGCTGGCCGGCACACACAGCCCCTCCTCCTTCCACAAGCTCCTGCAGTCGGGGTTTGTCATGTGACCATGAAGGAGCATGTGACCAGTGACATCACAGACCTCCTTCCAGTCACTACATTCTGCCCACTACAGAGGCTGAACCAAGTCCTCCACAGCCCCCCCCCCCTTCCTCCCCATTGATGAGGTTAGTAGAAAGTGGGGAAAGGAGGCTGAGGTGAATGGTGTGGGGAGCTGATGGCTCTCTGCTTCACCATCAGCTGTCTCTGCCTCCTATGGAAGCAGAGACAGCTGAAAGCAAGACATACCTCCCCCGCCCGGGACAGCGGAACAGCCACTGAAATCCGGGACTGTCCCACTGGATCCGGGACGGTTGGGAGGTATGGATTTGTTTTAGACACCTATTTTAAGCCTCATCTGACAAGGAGGTGTAGCTTACTGGGAAGGTGCATGGCTTCACAAGAAAGGGGTGTATTTTAAATGCACTGCCTTAGACCACAAAATTTTGGTGCATCTTTGAAGTAAAGCAAACCCAATTTATAGGTGGTGTAAACTTAGCCTAGACAGTTTAAAGAAACGACAGACTTATCATCCAGCATCAGCCACAATGGTAAATCTGGCACAGGTTGACTGTCTAAGGTTACACTTTCTTACTCTTTGGCAGTATTATTTAATCTGTCCTATAATCTATATCAGGGGTACTCAAGTACTTTTGGTAAAGGTCCACCTACCTGAGTCTGCTGTAGGATGAAGGTCCGAGCTGCAAAACAAAAAAATATATAAGGAGGGACAACACCAGTGGTGTGTAGCCTTAATAGTAGTAATGCCCTCTGTACACTGTGCCCCCTTCAGAGAAACAATGCCCTCGGTGCACTGTGCGCCCTTCATAGTAGAAATACCCATTGTGCCCCTTTCACATTTGCAATGCCCATTGTGCCCCCTCCAGAGTAGAAATGTCCATTGTGCCCCTTTCACTTTTGAAATGCCCATTGTGCCCCCTCAGAATAAAAATGCCCATTGTGCCCCCTCCATAGTAAAAATGTCCATTGTGCCCCTTCACATTACTAATGCCCTCTGTGCCCCCTCCATAGTAATGAAATCCTCTGTGCCCCCTCCATAGTAATGAAGTCCTGTGTGCCCCCTCCATAGCGATAAAGCCCTCATTGACCCCTCCATAGTGATAAAGTCCTCTGTGCCCCTCCATAGCGATAAAGCCCTGTGTCCCCCTCCATAAGCGATAAAGCCCTCTGTGCCCCTCCATAGCGATAAAAGTCCTCTGTACCCCCCCTTGGCGATAAAGCCCTCTGTGCCCCCTCCATAGTGATAAAGTCTCTGTGCCCCCTCCATAGCGATAAGTCTCTGTGCCCCCTCCATAGCGATAAGGTCTCTGTGCCGCCTCCCATAGGGATAAGGTCCTCTGTGCCTCCTCCATAGCGATAAGGTCCTCTGTGCCCCCTCCATAGTGAAGTCATCTGTGCCCCCTCCATAGCGATAAAGTTCTCTGTGCCCCTCCATAGTGATAAAGTCTCTGTCCCCTCCTAGTCAAGTCCTCTAGTAGGCCCCCCTCCATAGTGATAAGGTCCTCTGTGCCCCTTCCATAGTGATAAGGTCCTCTGTGCCCCCTCCATAGTCATAAAGTCCTCTGTGCCCCCTCCTAGTGATGAGGTCCTCTGTACCCCTCCATAGTAATGAGGTCCTCTGTGCCTCTGTATTAAAAAAAAAAAAAAAAAAAAAACACACACAGCACCTACTCACCTTGTCCCGTTCCTGAAGTTCACAGCCCTGTCTTCACTGCAGGAACAGATCGCTCTGCAGCACTGTGTGGGAGGAGCTTATTCAGATTTCCAGTCTTCAGGTTCCGCCCACACCGGCCGGCAGCGCGATCTGCGCAGACTGAATGGTGGAGCAGGAGAAGTCTTCCTGCTTCACCATTCACAGCGCAGCCGGCCTGAAGGAGGGGAGGAGTGCGGGGAGCAGAGCGATGAATGAGCTCCGCTCCCTGCGCTCCAGCAATGAGCGCTTCCGTCTGTATTGATGGAAGCGCTCATTGCTTCTGGACTCTGGTACCCCATGAGAGCAGGCACCCAGGTGCATGCAGGGGTCCGGACAGCTGGCAACCGCGGTCCGCCAGTTGAGTACCCCTGATCTATATTATTCTTCTATATAACAAGTGTCTTATCTAAAGGATGGAGTGGAAAACAAGTATTCATAGGGGCAAAAATATAAACCTTTCTCAGTATATGGCAGTTAAAACTGAGCATGTGCCAGTACCTTTCATGTTACTAGGTAACCATATGTACACACATGTCCCCAGTATATATAAAGAGGTCCGTAGTCTTGAATAATTCCTCTTCATTACCAGTTTAAACTAAGAAAATATAATGTATTCTTTTCAGCCCCTTACAACCCTTAAGAGTCTAGATAAGTAGATGAACGTTATTCAAAATCTGCAGTCTAAATATTAGGGTATGCTGGTAGAACACTAGAATCCTTAGTTGTATTGTTGTATCGCAAAACAATCTCCAATAAAGAAATACTACATTTATTTTGTTTATTGACTTGGGTCCAAAGTCGCATTGACAAAGTAACTGCCTGAGTACTTTTTCATGTTCACTGGTATTATACAAACTAACCAAAGGAAACCAAAAATGTGTCTTTAGATAAGTTCTAACATGTTCAGAAATGCACAAAGTGAAAACCAGCACCGTTCTTAAAGGGAACCTGTCATCACCTTTAAGCTACCCATACTAATGGCAGAATAAAGTAGAGGCAGTTGAGTTGATTTCAGCGGTCTTTCATTTATAAGTTAAAAGTAAGTGGTTGCCGAGAGCCAACCTCACAAACATTGCAGAGTGGACCTAGAAAAGAGTCAAATCTTCATGAGAAGAGTCATGGTTATTCATGAATTCCTGCTCTCCCCGCCCACCTGCTGATGACTGACAGTCTTCTACCTAGTTTTCTCCCTTTCTCTCTAGGAGAGAACTGCCAATCATCAGCAGATTGGCAGGAAGAGCAGGAGATTAGGAAAAACCATGACTCTTCTCTGGTATATTTGACTCTTTTCTCAGCCTGGGCTGCAATGATTATGATGCCGGTTCTCAGCGACCACTTACTTTTAGCTCATGAGTGACACACCGCTGAAATCAGCATTTCTGTCACTAATTTATGCTGCCCTCAGTATGGTCAGCATAAAGTTGATGACAGGTTCCCTTTAAAAGCTCTGTTGATCCTTTATTCTTGAATACAGCAAGCACATACAAATAATCATGGCACCCCGACTGTAAACGCGTTTCGGACAAACTACATGTCCTTAATCATTACAGTGAGCTAGTACTGCTGGTCTATTTAACTTGCGGAGCCAGGTACTTATGGCAACATGTAAAACACAGATTCCGGACCAGCAGCACAAAGCAAAATTAAAAGACTAGCTTGTGAACACAGTGCGGTTATATTACCCCTATCAACATTAAAGGGGTATTCCCATCTCAAAAATGTAGTTTGTATAGTTAGATATAGCCATACCAATATTATTACTAATAGAATGTATTTATATAAAATGTACCGTTTAGAAGATTTGCCTATTTGTGCATCCATTGTCCCACACACATCAGTCAGGCCATTGCCTCTAGTTACGGCCACCGTGGCCATGTAGTAGTGGTGGTCGGCTTGCTTTTCTTCAAACCCGTTCTGAGGTAACTGCTGTAGTGTGAATGCACATTACATGAGCATGCTGAGACACATCTTAGGGTTGTAGCATTTTTGTCTGCACTTCCAAAACGCAGAGAAATGGATCCTGTTCCAAGATCAATTAATCTCTATGGAGCAGGATCCGTTTATAAAGTCTGCGTTTTGGACAGATCCTGACCATTGCGTTTTGGACTGGTAGTGTTCAAAATGCAGATGTGAAAGTACCCTAAGATGTGTCTCCGCATGAAATGAAATGTGCGTTCACAATACAGCAGTTACCTCAGAGCGGGTTTGAACAAGAGCAAGCCGACCTCCACTACTAAACGGCTGCGGCGGCCATAACTAGGGGCAACGGCCTGACTGTGTGGGACAATGGATATACAAATAGGCAAATCTTCTAAACGGTACATTTTATATAAATACATTCTATTAGTAAAATTATTGGTATGGCTATATCTAACTATACAAACTACATTTGTGAGATGGGAATACCCCTTTAACTCCAAATATGATATTATAGACAGCAACAACAATTTGTTTAGGGGGGTAAAAAAAACGCAATGTGTGAACAATGTGCTTATTCATACCTAACCCATAAAAACAGAAAGAAAAACACATGGGTGTGCTGTACTGTCACAATGATACATATAATGAAGGGCATACACAAGCTTCGATATGAAAACATGTATATGATGAAAAACATATAAAAACTTTATTGAGAGGACATAACCCCTATGTCCTCACTGACAGTGCAGCAAAACCCAAACGAGATTCTGAAGGCAAAGACACATAAGCGAGACAACATATATTAATAGTGGTACATGAGTTCTTTGCGTAGTTTCAATCCATGTGGGTGTCTGGACTCGAGACGGAATATCTAGTATGCCTCTTTATTCAATAATTTATGTTTGATGTCTCCTCCTCTTTTTGGCGTGTAGATTCTATCAATGGCATACCCCTTAAATGACTTAGAAAAGCGATCATGGACACTAATAAAATCTCTTGCTGCATTAGAAATATTTGTAAGTTGAGGATTGTCTATAAAGTTTAGATGTTCTAATATCCTATTGTTGAACTTTCTCGTGGTGCTGCCCACATAGATTAAATCGCATACAGTACAAGTTATGATATATACAACACATTCAGTATTGCAATTCAAGTGATTTTTAATAGAAAAGACCATTTTGCGTCCTGAGTCCTGGAATGTCTTGGTAGGTGTTACATAATTGCAGGTCTTAGGGGTTGTTCACATATCAGTTATTTGATCAGTTATTTCCATCAGTTATTGTGAGCCAAAGCCAGGTCAAACACACCAAACAGGTACAGATATTTTCATTATACCTGATCTCTGTTTAGTGTCCACTCCTGGTTTTGGCTGACAATAACTGATGGAAATAACTGATCAAATAACTGATATGTGAACAACCCCTTACAAGGGTATCTGTAAAATCCAGCCTGCTGCAACCATGTTTTTTGTTTTTTTGCAACAAGGGAAAAAAACGACGGAGACAATGAATTACCTATGGTACGGGATCTCCGAGAAACTACTCTACAGCCATTGTTTAAGATGGATGCCAATGCTCCATCCTCATATAGTATGGGCAAATACAGTGCCTTGCGAAAGTATTCGGCCCCAAGGAATACACCAGGCAGGTCCGTGATACTGTTGAGGAGAAGTTTAAAGCCGGATTTGGATACCAAAAGATTTCCCAAACTTTAAACATCCCAAGGAGCACTGTTCAAGCGATCATATTGAAATGGAAGGAGTATCAGACCACTGCAAATCTACTAAGACCCAGCCGTCCCTCTAAACTTTCATCTCTAACAAGGAGAAGACTGATCAGAGATGCAGTCAAGAGGCCCATGATCCCTCTGGATGAACTGCAGAGATCTACAGCTGAGGTGGAAGAGTCTGTCCATAGGACAACAATCAGTTGAACGCTTCACAAATCTGGCCTTTATGGAAGAGTGGCAAGAAGACAGCCATTTCTCAAAGATATCCATAAAAAGTCTTGTTTACAGTCATGGCCAAAAGTTTTGAGAATGACACAAATATTATATTTTCACATGATCTGCTGCCCTCTGGTTTTTATGTCTGTTTGTCAGATGTTTTTATCACATACAGAAATATAATTGCAATCATATTATGAGTAACAAAAGCTTATATTGACAGTTAGAATGAGTTAATGCAGCAAGTCAATATTTGCAGTGTTGACCCTTCTTCTTCAGGACCTCTGCAATTCTCCCTGGCATGCTCTCAATCAACTTCTGGACCAAATCCTGACTGATAGCAGTCCATTCTTGCACAATCAATGCTTGCATTTTGTCAGAATTTGTAGGTTTTTGTTTGTCCGCCCGTCTCTTGATGATTGACCACAAGTTCTCAATGGGATTAAGATCTGGGGAGTTTCCAGGCCATGGACCCAAAATCTCTATGTTTTGTTCCCTGAGCCATTTAGTTATCACCTTTGCTTTATGGCAAGGTGCTCCATCATGCTGGAAATGGCATTGTTGATCGCCAAACTGCTCTTGGACGGTTGGGAGAAGTTGCTCTCGGAGGACATTCTGGTACCATACTTTATTCATGGCTGTGTTTTTAGGCAAGACTGTGAGAGAGCCGATTCCCTTGGCTGAGAAGCAACCCCACACATGAATGGTTTCAGGATGCTTTACAGACAAGACTGGTGGTAGCGCTCACCTCGTCTTCTCCGAATAAGCTGTTTTCCAGATGTCCCAAACAATCGAAAAGGGGATTCATCAGAGAAAATGACTTTACCCCAGTCCTCAGCAGTCCACTCCCTGTACCTTTTGCAGAATATCAGTCTGTCCCTGATGTTTTTTCTGGAGAGAAGTGGCTTCTTTGCTGCCCTCCTTGAGACCAGGCCTTGCTCCAAGAGTCTCCGTCTCACAGTGCGTGCAGATGCACTCACACCTGCCTGCTGCCATTCCTGAGCAAGCTCTGCACTGCTGGTAGCCCGATCCCGCAGCTGAAACACTTTTAAGAGATGGTTCTGGTGCTTGCTGGTCTTTCTTGGGCGCCCTGGAGCCTTTTTGGCAACAATGGAACCTCTCTCCTTGAAGTTCTTGATGACGCGATAGATTGTTGACTGAGGTGCAATCTTTCTAGCTGCGATACTCTTCCCTGTTAGGCCATTTTTGTGCAGTGCAATGATGACTGCACGTGTTTCTTTAGAGATAACCATGGTTAACAGAAGAGAAACAATGATGCCAAGCACCAGCCTCCTTTTAAAGTGTCCAGTGGTGTCATTCTTACTTAATCATGACAGATTGATCTCCAGCCCTGTCCTCATCAACACCCACACCTGTGTTAATGGAGCAATCACTGAAACGATGTTAGCTGGTCCTTTTAAGGCAGGGCTGCAATGATGTTGAAATGTGTTTTGGGGGATAAAGTTCATTTTCTAGGCAAATATTGACTTTGCAAGTAATTGCTGTTAAGCTGATCACTCTTTATAACATTCTGGAGTATATGCAAATTGCCATTATAAAAACTGAAGCAGTAGACTTTGTAAAAATTAATATTTGTATCATTCTCAAAACTTTTGGCCATGACTGTACAGTTTGCCACAAGCCACTTGGGAGACACACCAAACATGTAGAAGAAGGTGCTCTGGTCAGATGAAACCAAAATCGAACCTTTTGAAAACAATGCAAAATTATATGTTTGGCATAAAAGCAACACAGCTCATCGCCCTGAACACACCATCCCCACTGTCTAACATGGTGGTGGCAGCATCATGGTTTGACCCTGCTTTTCATCAGCAGGGACAGGGAAGATGGTTAAAATTGATGGGAAGATGGATTGAGCCAAATACAGGACCATTCTGGATGTAAACCTGTTGGAGTCTGCAAAAGACCTGAGACTAGGACGGAGATTTATCTTCCAACAAGACAATGATCCCAAACATAAAGCAAAATCTACAATGGAATGGTTGAAAAATAAACGTATCCAGGTCTTAGAATGGCCAAGTCAAAGTCCAGACCTGAATCCAATTGAGAATATGTGGAAAGAGCTGAAAACTGCTGTTCACAAACGCTCTCCATCCAACCTCAAAGAGCTCGAGCTGTTTTGCAAGGAAGAATGGGCAAGAATTTCAGTCTCTAGATGTGCAAAACTGATAGAGACATACCCCAAGCGACTTGCAGCTGTAATCGCAGCAAAAGGTGGTGCAACAAAGTATTAATGCAAGGGGGTCGAATAATTTTGCACGCCCCACTTTTCAGTTTTATTATTACAAAAAAAGTTTAAATGATCCAATAAATTTTGTTCCACTTCACAATTGTGACCCACTTGTTGATTCTTCACCAAAAATTTAAAATGTTATATCTTTTTGTTTGAAGCCTGACGTGGCAAAAGGTTGAAAAGTTCCAGGGGGCCGAATACTTTCGCAAGGCACTGTATTTCAAAATAGTATGCTTAATACTTGAAAATTGCCGACTGTGGGTGAGTACCAGGGTGGGAACATATTTATTTTTATTATGATTATGAGCTTTCTTTTTAGTATCATAATTATTCATCCCCTTATCCGATTTTTTATATAATGGCAATTCCTCTCTATTTTTGATAAGAGCTATTTTTTGTGCTCGCCATAGCATCCAATCAGAGTAGCCCCTGTGACATAGGCGCACCCTGACTGCTTCACACTCCTGGAGGAAAGTCTCCTGGGTATTATAATTCCTCCTTGCTCTAATCATCTCCCCAACTGGTATCCCCTTGATGGTATGCATGGGGTGATGACTAGCAGAATGGAGAATTGTATTCCCTGCTGTCTCCTTTTGATAGGTTTCTGTATAAATTGGATGTTGGGGTATTCCAGTTAATTTAAGATCCCATAATGTAACCGGATCATGGAAACCGGATCAAAATGATAGGTGAATTTTAGGTTTAAAGGATTATTATTGAGGTAGTCTAGAAAAACCAGTATGGCAGACACATCTCCCTCCCAAATAAACAGCAGGTCATTCAGAAATGTTTAGTATCCCATAAAACTAAAGGTGGTATTAGGCCACTATCACATTGGCGGCACGGGTGTGCTGCTGCTTGTGCATGTCTGCGACCAGAACTACGCTCCGTTCCCATTCTCTATAATGGGGGCGGGCTGGAGTTCTGGCTGCAGCACTGCAAACATGCCGAGAGGCAGCCGGACTAAAATTACGACGTTGTAATTTTAGTCTGGCCGCAGCTGCTGCCAAGGCCAATAAGATAATGGGTTGCATCAGAATGGGCATAGATGCCCATGATGAGAACATAGTCCTGCCACTTTACAAATCACTAGTCAGACCACACATGGAGTATCGTGTACAGTTCTGGGCTCCTGTGAACAAGGCAGACATAGCAGAGCTGGAGAGGGTTCAGAGGAGGGCAACTAAAATAATAACTGGAATGGATGGACTACAGTACCCAGAAATATTATCAAAATTAGGGTTATTCACTTTAGAAAAAAGACTATTGAGGGGAGATTTAATAACTATGTATAAATATATCAGGGGTCAGTACAGAGATTTCTCCCATCATCTATTTATGCCCAGGGCTGATACTGTGACGAGGGGACATCCTCTGCGCCTGGAGGAAAGAAGATTTGTACACAAACATAGAAGAGACTATGAAACTCTCTGCCCGAGAAGGTGGTGATGGTGAATTCACTAAAAGAGTTCAAGAGGGGCCTGGATGTATTTCTGGAGTGTAATAATATTACAGGTTATAGCTACTAGAGATGGGTTATTGATCCAGGGAGTAATTCTGATTAGGGATTTTTTTTCCCTAAGGTGGGGCAAATTGGCTTCTACCTCACTGGGGTTTCTTTTGCCTTCATCTGGATCACTTTGCAGGATAACAGGCTAAACTGGATGGACAGATGTCTTTTTTCAGCCTTATAAACTATGTATGTATGTTACTATGTATTCAAACTCACAACCATCTACATTAAAGGTAAGAACCTTAACCACTGAACTATACAGCTCAATGTTAAACAGTTGTAGAAAAACCTCATCGTAGTTTGTCATGTATTAGGTATTCATATACAGCTGAAATATCATGTTATATTTTTTTTAGTAATTGTAAACAAAATGTATGTACAAAATAAATCTGTAATTACTAAAACAAATATATAAAATGATACTTCTGATATATATATGAGTGCATAATACATGGGGAACTACTACTGAGGTTTTTAGGCATAATATATTTACAGCAGTATAACATGGAGCTTAGTGGTTAATGTAGATGGTTGTGAGTTTGAATCCCTGCAGAAATATTTCAAAAATAGAGGCTAAATAAAACTTAAATGTACACGGTGAAAACTTTGATTTTATTGAAAAACAGGAGCAAAACGTAAAATATGATCACATAACACCCATGTTAACCTACACCACCCTTTTTAACTTGTGTAACCAGTATTTTTTGTTGGGAAAGGTGGCAACCCTAACAGAACCCCTGCTCAGTACCTCTATAGGCCTGCTCACTGCAGCAATCCCACCCTCAGTTAGTGCTATAAACCTTAGGATTTGCTTTCGAAAAAATATTTTTTTTCTTTTTATCGCTATATTCTGACCTATGTTTATGGAGATGTGTGTTATTCAATTTTCTTGTGAGATAAAGTACAGAAAAAACGACGAATTGGCCTTTTTTATTTTTATTTTTTATGCCAGTCACCATATGGACCAACTTTTTTTATATTTTAAAAGTACGGGCATTTTTGCATGCGGCAATGCCCATAATGTTATTTATTTATTTTGGGGAAAGGGGGGTGAATGGAATTTTTCCTTTTTTTTTAATATTATCCCCAGGACTGGCTTCTACCTAACAGGGTTTTTTTTTTGCCTTCCTCTGGATCAACTTGCAGGATAACAGGCCGAACTGGATGGACAGATGTCTTTTTTCGGCCTTATAAACTATGTTACTATGTTTATTTTCAAAACTTATTTTTACTTTTTTTTTCTTTCTTTCATCAGATTGCAACTTATACGGAATAATGGAAATTGCTCCATTATTCTGTATAGAAATCACTGTATCACAGTTTAGTGCTGCCACCTAGTGGCCTGCACTGGGATATACTAATAATGAGCCTGGAAGCCTAGTACAGATTGAGGCTCATTATTAGAACAGGGTGCTTTCTCCAATCTCTGCTGGGGAAAAGCACGCCTGAAGAGGAAGCCCGTGCTTCCGTTTTTTAGTTTCAATAGGTTTTTATTGAAAGTTTTTTTTCCAAAAAATATGAGTATACATAGTAAAGTAAGCAATTAACAAATAATAAAGGGATGAAAACAAAATATAGTAGTTCCTGAGTACACATATGGTCATAGCACAATTCTGGGCATACAAAGCATCAATCATTCTGGGCATACAAAGCACCAGCATTACTATCACGCGTCTTACAGTGGGCCACATACTCTCTGTGTTTTAAAGAGGCTCTGTCACTAGGTTTTAACCTATGTATTTAAATACATAGGTTAAAACCCCTTGACTTCTACAGTTAGAACATACCTTTATTGCAGAGTACAGCGCAGCGGTTGTGCTGAAAAAAGACCTTTAATCTTTATGTTAATGAGCCTTCGGAGCACCGGGGGGCGGGCTCTTTCTTCCTGAGCACCGCTTCTTCACCGCCCCCCGGGTCCCGAGGCTCTCTCCGATGCCGACGTCCACGCCCCTCTGAAAATTGATTGACAGCGCTGAAATCCCGCCGGCGCATGCGCAGAAGCGCTTGCAGTGCCGAACACCGCAAGCGCTTCCATCCTTGTGCGCACGCGCCGTCACTTCGCTGAACCCGGAAGTGACGGCGCGTGCGCACAAGGATGGAAGCGCTTGCGGTGTTCGTCACTGCAAGCGCTTCTGCGCATGCGCCGGCGGGATTTCAGCGCTAGGCCAAACGGCCTAGCGCTGTCAATCAATTTTCAGAGGGGCGTGGACGTCGGCATCGGAGAGAGCCTCGGGACCCGGGGGGTGGTGAAGAAGCGGTGCTCAGGAAGAAAGAGCCCGCCCCCCGGTGCTCCGAAGGCTCATTAACATAAAGATTAAAGGTCTTTTTTCAGCACAACCGCTGCGCTGTACTCTGCAATAAAGGTATGTTCTAACTGTAGAAGTCAAGGGGTTTTAACCTATGTATTTAAATACATAGGTTAAAACCTAGTGACAGAGCCTCTTTAAGTAACACTTGTTGGCAATGGCGTAGCATAGGTGCTGGACAGCCACTTTCCAGCGGCGAGCTATCACCTTTTTTTAAGCATTGAGGATATGGGCTACAATCCAGCAAGAACCAGATGGGATCTCGGCAAGGCCCATGCAGAGGATGGCTAATTCCAGGGTTAATAATATCTGCAGATCCGTAACCTCCCCAATAATAGTAGATATAGCGAACCAAAAGCTGTTGACTGTTGGGCAATGCCACCACATATGAGTTGGGGTGCCTATTTCCCCACATCCTCTCCAACACAGAGGGGAATAATTTGGGATGATGTGGGATAGCCTGTTCGGGGTCAAGTTGAATTTTCCTATTCTGTTCCGTATGGTTAATACACCGAGAACACTTCATGGACCAAAATAAGGAAGCTTGCCATGAAGTCAACTGGAATTCTTTCCCCAATTCTGCTTCCCATTTTAGCATGAATGGTTGTTTGACCTCAAAGTGTCAGGCATAACTAGAGCGGAGTACCAAATTGATAGGTTAGAACGTTGTGGGACATCAGCTTTAAATAGTCTATTCAATGGCCCAGCACTGTCCAGAAATACTTGTGGAGGAATCCGTGGAAAGGAAGTGGTGGAGTTGCAGATACTGAGGGATGTAGGCAATGCATACTTGGAGTGCAGGGTTTCAAAATCCACTAGTACTAGTAAAGAGGCACCCCAAAGTGTCAATGCCACATTCTAGCCATCTAGAGATAGTGTGGGGATATGATGTTCAAGAACTGTGATAGGGAAGGTAAGGACATCTAAGTGTATACAATCACTAGATTTGAATAGTCGTGACCTAGCGAAAAAAGTGGCTTCCATGGTGCATAGGCGCAGAGTAGGACTATATGGTCTTAAACCATATGCAGCCATTAGTGATTTCAATGATTTCCTTCTAATAAAATGTTCCTCTATGTGCAGCCATTGGTGGGTCAGAGATGGTGACCGCCATTCCATAGCCTGGTCTAGCAGATTGGCAGTATAATAGCTATACAACTCTGGGTCAGGAGCCACTCCATATAAAACAAAGCATGTCCTCTTGCAACTGCACAATTAGTGATTTCGAGATCTTAAGGGGGATACAGAGGAATTTATACAATATTTTCAGTAAGAATAGCATTTTTGCTGTGTTTAGTTTTGCAATCCAGGATAGCTGCACCTGTGTGTATTTAGCATAATCCTTTTGCAGTTCCAGTCTTAAGCTTTTATAATTAGAGGCAACCAACTCTTTAACAGAGTGTGTTAGCGCTATTCCCAAATAAGACAGTGACTTCTCAGCCAAGTTATATTGAAAGTGTTTCCATATGCTATCTCTAAGGTTGTCAGGCACATTAATAGGTAGCACATTGGTTTTAGTGACATTAAGAGAGTGAGGAATAATATATGATCTTAGATGCTGCCTCTAGTGATCTGAAAGGGTCAGTGAATATCAAAATGACATCATCGGCGTAGAGACCAATGGCATGGGAACGCTCACCCACTGAGATATCCGAGCAGGTGCAGAGTAATTCCACCAGCAGTTCCATGACCATGGTAAAAATAGGGGGCATCAATGGGCACCCTTGTGTGGTTAGGGAAAGAGAAAGCCTTCAGGGCCAGGTGCTTTGTTTGCAGGGGTAGCTTTAATAGTTTCAATATTTCCGCTTTAGTGATGGGCTGATTCAAAGTGTCTAAGTCATCAGGGGATAAAGTGGGTAGTGACAATGAAGCCAAAAAAGAGGCTATAGTAGCTGAGGAGGGCTGAGGGGTACTATTATCTAGTTTTAGGTTATATAAAGAAGAACAGTATGCTGCAAAGGCATTGGCGATTTCTTGGGTGGGTGACAGTCGAATTGGCATGGTGTAGTCTATCAATCCTAGCTTCCGCCTGCTTACGGTTTATCCTACGGGCTAGCAATGCACTCGCTCTATCTCCCATGTGGTAGAAATTGGATTTAAGACGTCTCATGCCTAGCTCATGCCGGTATAAAAGCAGTGATCCCAAGTGCAGCCTGCAGTTCTGTAACTCAGCTAGAAAAGAGGTAGATTGGTTTGATTTATGCCTCTTTTCTGCCGATTGCAATTGCACCAAAGCTTCCCGCATTGCCAATTCTCTACTTTTCTTCAAACGTGCAACAAATTGCAACAGGATACCTCTCATATATGCTTTGTGCGTAAGCCACAGGGTGTCTGTATGTATCTCTGATGTATCATTAAAACTCATGAATCCTTTAATTTGTCAGTGTACCCCTGTACCCCCTGAGATGAACGTGAAATCATGCTCTCCGACATGCTGATATCTCCATATATCATAAGGCGATTCATGAAGAATTGCCATGAGGTCAACACGGTGACTACTGTGTGTTGAGCTATGATCAAGATCTGAGTTGACTGGAATATTTAAGTCTCCTCCTATAACTACTTCTCCCACTGCTTCTTTCTGCACCTTTTTAAATATTCTCTTGCAAAAGACTGGTTGTCGGACATTGGGAGCGTACACCGAGACCAACGTGTTCTGTTTCCCATCAATCTTACAAACATGTATGACATATCTTCCGACAGAGTCGGTAATACATTTTGACACTGAAAATGCAACTGAAGCCTTAAAGGGGTTGTCCGAGTTATTTTTTTGTCCTTTGTATGTTTCTAACTATTCAAATACAACAGCTTTTCCATACACTTTCTGCTTCTAAAGCTGCTGGTTTCTTAGATTTAACTCAGGGTCACATGACCTGTGATGTCAGCTTATCTCCCTGCTGTGTGATGTTTCGTGCACAAGCCTCAGAGATCAGATAACAGTCTGTACACCAGACATCACTGACCACGCCCCTCTGCTTTGCGGGCTGCTAAATGCTCTCTCCCTGGATTCCTTCAGATAAAACATTAACCCCTTCAGCCAGAACATACTGAAGGCTTTACAACAGCAGATGTAAAGAGACACAGGATCTGCCCTCCTCACCCTACAGACACAGAGCTGACTGAAGCTGATCTGGAGGAGATGCAAAGTATTGTATTGTACAAGAAAGGTAGGGGAAGACCCTGTGTGTATCAGCAGTGTCATTGTACAGCTGGGACTTGTAGTCCTACACATACAACATGCTGCAGAGTATTCCAGCAGACATGTCACTCAGGCCAGCTCTTGTATTCACTGCCTTTGCATAGCAGGAAGGGGGAGGGGCAGAGATTGTTATTACTGCAGGTAAACAAAGGCCAGAGGAGAAACAGGGAAATGAGGAAATATAGATTTTTTTGCCTAAATCTTGCTTAACTTAGTTATATATTTTCATAACTCGGACAACCCCTTTAACACAAATAAAAACCACTGCCTTCCTTTTCTTAATAGCAGGAGAGTGAACTATCACCGGCAATCTACAGTGCACGCATCTATGCACATCTGACTCCAACAAGTGGGACTCCTGTATAAAAGCTATAGCGCACTTAGATTTCATTAGCTCAGTCCATAGCTGCATGCGCCTGTACGGCGAGTTCTGCCCCCTCACATTAAGTGAAAATACTTTTAATCCCATGACTCATAATCATAGTCCCAAGGTGTAAACAGGTATGCCCTTTTCTCAATGCAGCAGCGGGATAAGACCTGTTGCGGTATGCCGTACAACTCTGTGACGTCCTCCTCAGGAACAGGTTTGGGAACAAATGATCAAAGAAAAATAAAAAAACAATACAGCAAACATTATATAGTCAACATGGCAAAATGTATTCCGACCCAGTGGTCGAAGGAGTAGTAAGGTAGTGGGGCAAGAAAAAACTGCCTTTGCCTTGGACCAACACTTCATGCTTGGTCTTCGCTTCCCCTAGCTATCCCAGTTAACTCAGAGTTTCAGGCAGTGTCCCAGTCCGGGGTGATCTTGTCTGGACGGGCAGCGGTATACCCCGCCAGGTGTGTTTCCTTGGTGATGAGGCCCCATTCCAGTAGCTTGCAGGACGCCCCTTGTGGAGACTTGAGCACATGAGAGGCCCCTTTGAATGAAGCCACCAGCTTCATCGGGAACCCCCATTGATACTTTACTTGATGATCCCTCAAGGTTTTGGTAATAGGAGCAAACTCGTTTGGCCAGTGTTGGCGCGGAGAGATCTGAGTAGATAGAAATACCTTTGAAGATATCCGGTGGCATGGGGTCTTGCCTTAAAGCTCAGAGGAATGATTCTTTGATTGTGTAGAAATGAATTCTTGCTATGACATCACAAGTTAGGAATGCATCCAGACCTTGCGGTTTTGGCAGTCTGTGAATGCGATTGATGATCAGGTCAGTGGCAATCGGCAATGCTGCTTTGAGGAGTTCCTTAAGCAGGGGCTCTAGGTCAGCCGTCTCCACAGTTTCCGGGACCCCGCATATTCTGATATTATTACGGCGGTGCCGGTCCTCCAAATTGTGCAGTTTAGATGAGAGTTTGGCAATATCTTCCTCCATGGCCTCATGGGTATCTTTGAAAGAATTATGAGACGTAGCAAATTCTGCCATCTTGGTTTCAAAATGCGCTATGCAGTCTCCAAAACTTTGGATGTCTCTTTTGAGGTCCCTCAGCAATCCCATCATATCTTCTTTCATACAGTAGCGTAGGGTTTCTAACATTGCTCGCATGATATCCTCAGTGAGATGAGCGACAGGTTGTCCTTATGGCGCCAATGGAGGCATTCAGTGAGGCCACCAGCATGGCAGTAGAAGAAGTAGGAAAGCGTGCTGGCGGCGTGAGTCCACCTAGGCCCGAATCGGTAGAGCCTGACTTGCCAAAAAACTCGGTCAGTTTTGCCGGGGATGGGTGCATTTTAACTTCCCCCATGGCTGGTGAGCTTTAGAGGTGTTAAGAGCTTAGTCTGGGTCGCGAGGAGAGCCGCTGAGAGCTGCATTGCAGTGTATGGGTCTGGAGCAAGAAGATCAAGTGCACCGCACCATCAGCGTGCAGGCCATGTCCCCCGCGCTTCCGTTTTTTAACACTATCAGATTAGACATTTGGTGGTGGTGGTGGTGACATTTAACCATGGCATCTGTGTGGTTAAATGTCCAGGTCAGCATTACTGTAGATCATGGACATTAGCTTCGGGTACTTGCTATATGAAACAGTAGGCACTCGCACCACTTGCTATGGCATCTTTAAAGACCCAACATGCACCGTACATTTATGGTGGATGTCGAAAAGGGGTTAATGGTCACATGACCAAATGTGTCTAGGACAGAGATTTTTTTCTGCACGGACACTGGAGCTTGTGAGGGTACTTTGGGAGAGAGGGGTTGTGTATGCCTGTGCTTAGTGGTTTGCGGTACAGTCCTGGGGTACATGCTGTAGCTTTGTGTGAGTGAGGGGAACTCATTCCTGTGAGGGGAGAGGGCATGTGTCATGTTATGGGGCTATGAGGGTGCAGATCTGTGTGAGGAGCTTTATGGGGTGTAAATCTGTGAGGGAGGGCTGGAAACGACAAAATTTAACAGTGTTGTTAGTACATTACCACAAGATTTGGGTCCCCACGTTTGATTTTGCCCAGGGCCACATTTTGTCTAAAACCAGCCCTGGGGACAAGCAATGGCAGTAGGTGGTCACTTAATGTAAATGCAGAGCTTTACCTGCACTGATGATCAGTTGCAGTGAGCCCAGGAGAGCAGACTAGAGGAGAGGATAGCAGTGATAGTAGCAAGAGTGGTGGTTGGAATTAGTACTTGCTCCAATGCTCTCCTGGGCCATGAATGATGGGAAGGGTGCATTTTTCTTCCTTTTGGGGCACAACCTGGTTCTTTGAGATTCCTTCTGCGTGATGGAGGTTCGAGGTGCCCTTGATGGTGATGAATTGTGAGGTGTAAGAAAGGGTCCCCTGCAGCGATGGAGGCAATGATGAGAAGTTACAGTTCCATGTACAGTATGGACTGCTAGATGTTGCACATGTGCACTTTCAACAGCTGCAAAGGTAGTTAATAGGTCGAGACGTCTCTTCAAAGCAATTTTCCTCATACTGCACTTTTATAGCTCACTTTTGCATATATATCAAGAATATATGCATAGGGGCGCAACACTATCTCTTGTACAATGCAATCACAGGGGGGTTAAAGTCTGAACAGTGAAGAGCAGTGAGTCCAGGAGAGCAGACTAGAATAGAGGATAGCAGTGACAGTAGCAAGAGTGGTGGTTGGATTTAGTACTTGCTGCAATGCACTCCTGGGGCATGAATGATGGGAAGGGTGCATTTTTCTTCCCTTCGGGGCACAACTTGGTTCTTTGAGATTCCTCCTGTGTGATGGAGGTTCGAGGTGCCCTTGATGGTGATGAATTATGAGGTGTAAGAAAGGGTCCCCTGCAGCGATGGAGGCAATGATTAGAAGAATGATGAGTAGAACAGCTCTTTACAGAAGATTGAAGCTTCAAGCACATCAGTTACAGTTCCATGTATGGACTGCTAGATGTTGCACATGTGTACTTTCCACAGCTGCAAAGGTAGATAATAGGCAGAGACGTCTCTTCAAAGCAATTTTCCTCATACTGCACTTTTCTAGCTCACTTTTGCATATGCATCAAGAATATATGCATAGGGGCGCAACACTGTCTCTTGTACAATGCAATCACAGGGGGGTTAAAGTCTGAACAGTGGAATACTTGTATAGTAGTTTTCTACATACAGATGATAGCCTTGTCTTAGTAATGGATTCCTTAGATCTGAGACAATTTTCCCATTTGTGCCAAAATTGGATAGCGAGTCAGGGGGATCTAACTATCCTTTCCTTCATACACCCTAAATGTATGTTTAGCCGGTACCATTTTCACATAACTTATAAATCTTGATCCTATATCTAGCATGTTTACTTGGCTTGTACTGTTTGAATGACAGTTGGCCAGTAAAGTGGATTAGGAATTCATCAACTGCAATGTATTTCTTGGGGGTATAAATCTGTGTAAATTTTCCATTAAGGTATGAAATAAGGGACCTCAGTTTATAAAATCTGCCTTAACCAGTTGGATTGTCTCAGCGACAAAGGGTGTTATCATTGAAATGTAAAAATCTCAACAAAATGTGGTAACGTGACCTGGCAGTCACAGATGTAAAAACTTTGAATACGTTGTTTTGACACTATATAATTCAACACTGGTAGTTTCATGCCCAAGTTCACCACTGTATTCACCACTGCTGTATCTTTGTGCCACGTGGCTTGTAGATGGCCTTTGCACATCACCGTTGGTACTCGCTGAGTATTCTTCATCATTAGCAACTTAACTCTGCTGCCTTCTCTGAATTTTTTGTGGCAGGTGGGTGTCAGATTCAGTGTTGGCAGTTCATGTGTTGCTGCCTTCGACAGGTTCATACTCAGAACCTGACTGTTCCACACAACTTTCTCATTGGAGAAACAAAGCAAGGCATAGGCATTTTATTTTATACAAGAGACCAAAAATGTATTCAACTAAAGATGTGTTCAAATATACGCAAAAAATAGGTGTCTGTGATTATGTATGTTTTTTTAAATGAAAACGAACACCTATATGTTATATGATTCTAGCGGCTCACCCCCCTAATACTATGGAAAAAAGGTGCTCTGACGATTGGCTCGCCCACTGCCAAAGAAACAGTAATAATTAAAAAAAATAAATAAAAAAATTTATGACAAACACACTTCCACCTAGAAATTGCACTTAGACATCAAATATAAACATCAATATTTATTATCTAATTAAAACAAGGCCCTAAATAAATAAAATACATAAAATATAAAATACTGTATATAAATCAATCCTTCATATATACCAATCAGGCCGATTATGCCAAATTATATAAGTGTTTGATTCATAAAGTCTCTTAATAGAGTAGTAGACTGTAAATATTAGTAGTGTAGGTAGAAAAATATGTAAAAAATGAAAATAGAAAAATAATAAAATATATAAAAAGAAATCTTGCTGTTGGTATAATTCAGAGTTCTAATATATGGTATATTTGGTAGCCAAGATACCTGTTTGCAGCCAAAAATGTCTGTTTTGTATGTAGCCTTCAACAAGGTGTCTATATAGCTGACAATGTACCTTGATAATATATGGTATATATGTTGCACACCTAATGAGTTGACACTGGTGTGGTTGGGGGGGGGGTATATTCTTTATTTAACATTCATCTTCAATAGTAAGGGAGATGTATCAGACATGGAGATTAGGACCTCCCTTCTTCTTGTTATCTGAGGTGCACTACAATAAGTGTCCCACTAGAAACACTCCCCTGAGATACATGGTCCCACTCAAATGTCACATACTGACATATTATTATCTCATAATTTATGGGGCTGGATCATTCTCTTTACACATCTCACGTTCTTCCCCACTAAATTAATGTCGTCCTCGACATTCCACATTTCCACAATTATGTGGATTGTATTAAGGCAAGTGGTGGTTATATCTCCAATAGAGGGCAATGCCTCATTGTGACATATGTTCCTATAAAATGTCACAAGTTACCTCTAGGTGTATTGCTAGCTTTGACACCTAGAAGTTCCAATGTTAACACTGGTTCTCAGTAGTATTAGACCACCATGTATAACAATGCTACTACAATACCTGGACCTCATTTTATGAGGTAGAGATTGGTCAGGTCTAACTTTTATTAAATATGACCTTCTGACCATGTAATATCACAGTTTCTATACCTAAACAACTAGAAATGTTGCCATATTAACAAAAAAAAAAAACAATGAACTTAACAGCACAATTGCTTATTGTAACAGCGGCTGCTGTGCGCCGCTGTACCCCTGCTTACCGCTGCCATTCTGGGCGTCGTGTCCAGCAGTGAGCTGCTGCTTGTAGTTTCCATTCTCCGCTGCAGTCCTGAGCTCTGGCTGTGTAGTGCTGTTGCACGATGATCCGCTCCAGAGTTTCCATACTGCCCTGTATTACTTCACTCCCTCTGGGCTGGAGCTGGTTGATCATGTGACCATGCTAGGTCATGTGGGTTGGTCACATGTCCTCTTTGACCAACCCTGGACCTATTTATGCTGCTCAGCCCTCTCCCAAGATGCCTCAGTGTCAAGGTCCTATCTTGCATTTTGGTTATATCTGTTTCTGCTTGTGTTCCTGTGTTCTGACCCATGCCTTGTTATTTGACTCCGCTACCCGCCTGATCCTTGCCTGCCTGCATTGAACTTCTCGTTGCCAACTCGGATTGCCTGACTACGTACCTGTGCCGCCTGCCCTGACCCTTTGCCTGTCTGACTCTGCTTCTGCCTCATCCCTCGGTCCTGTATTGCCTCTCCTGGATTCGACCTGGCCTGTTGACCACCGCTGTACTACTGGTACCTTTGCAGGTATCTCCTGGTTCTCCTGGACCAGCTGCCTTGTGTCCTGACCCTCCTCAGGAGGTAGCGACCTGGTGTTCTCATCGGAAAGTCTTTCCCCACCATCAGGGGTAATTGTGAAGAACGAGGGGTTTCACTTAGACAACGCCCATAGAGGGGGTAGGGCGCAAGGCACAGTGGGTCCACACCTACTGGTTCGTGACACTTATATCAGCTCACAGTTCTCCATGAAATATATGGGTGGTAGGTACCATTCAGGTTGTTTCTCTTGGCCAATGGTTGTCACTACCTGTTTACCATGAAAAATTCTTGGTACCCTACTTGGTTCTCCTATGGTATCATAAGTAAGTGTAACATGCCTTCGTCTTTCTCTTGCAACAGAAGATCTTTTCAATGGCTGTTGTTCTGAAGTTTCTGTTTCTTCATCTGTTCCTGGATCTGTTGGTTCAAATTTCTCCATCAATTCTTCTGACTCTGGAGTTATTGCAGATTCTTTTGATGACTTCTCGGAATCTGACTGTAAACCTTCAGGTGATGCCAAGATCTCTGATGAATTCTGTGGTTCAAATTCTGCTGCTTCAGGATTAAGTTGACTGCTTTGTGATGTAAAGTTATCTGTTGTAGGTGAACTTAATGAATACATTTAATCTTCATCCAGACATGATGACACTAAGGCTACTTTCACACTAGCGGCAGTCCGGATCCGGCAGGTGAAGGGTGCCCCCGGATCCAGACTGCCGCAGGGACATGTGTGGGGCCGGAACCGCGTTCCGGCCCCACACATGTCACACAGTACCACACACACACACACACACACACACACACTTACATACTCCAGGCAGGCCGCACGTCTTCACGCCCAGGAGGCGCGCAGCTATGACTATTCCCCACAGTGCCCTCTGCTGGGCGCTGTAGGGAATCGTCATAGCTGCGCGCCTCCTGGGCGTGAAGACGTGTGGCCTGCCTGCCTGCCTGGAGTATGTAAGGGTGTGTGTGTATGTATGTGTAGGTGACGGATCTGTCCTGAACTCCATTGACTTGCATTGGGGGTCATTCCGGATCCGTCTTGGTGCGGATGCCTGGACCGGAGAGAAAACCGCAGCATGCTCAGTTCTGTTTTGTCCCCATTGACAATGAATGGGGACAAAATGGAAGCGTTTTTTTCCGGTATTGAGCCCCTATGACGGAACTCAATACTGGAATTTAAAAACGCTAGTGTGAAAGTAGCCTAAACTGTGTAAAGTAATTAACACAGAAGAGGACAGTACACTGCTATAGATGGATCTGGATAGACTGGAGGCTTGGGCAGAGAAGTGGCAGATGAGGTTTAACACTGACAAATGTAAGGTTATGCATATGGGAAGGAATAATGCAAGTCACCAGTACATACTAAATGGAAAAAATTTTGGGTAACTCTGACATGGAAAAGGACCTAGGAATTTTAGTGAACAGCAAACTAAGCTATAGAAACCAGTGTCAGACAGCTGCTGCCAAGGCCAATAAGATAATGGGTTGCATCAAAAGAAGCATAGATGTCCATGATGAGAACATAGTCCTGCCACTTAACAAATCACTAATCAGACCACACATGGAGTACTGTGTACAGTTCTGGGCTAATGTGAACAAGGCAGACAGAGCAGAGCTAAAGCAACTAAAGTAATAGCTGGAATGGGTGGACTACAGTACCCAGAAAGATTATCAAAATTAGGCTTATTCACTTTAGAAAAAAGACGACTGAGGGGAGATCTAATAACTATGTATAAATATATCAGAGGTCAGTACAGAGATCTCTCCCATGATCTAGGTCGCGAGGGGACATCCTCTGCATCTGGAGGAAAGAATGTTTGTACACAAACATAGAAGAGGATTCTTTACGGTAAGAGCAGTGAGACTATGGAACTCTCTGCCTGAGGAGGTGGTGATGGTAAGTTCACTAAAAGAGTTCAAGAGGGGCCTGGATGTATTTCTGGAGTGTAATAATATTACAGGTTATAGTTACCAGAGATGGGTCGTTGATCCAGGGAGTAATTCTGATTGCCTGATTGGAGTCGGGAAGGAATTTTTTCCCTAAAGTGGGGAAAATTGGCTTCTACCTCACAGGGTTTTTTTTTGCCTTCCTCTGGATCAACTTGTAGGAAAACAGGCCGAACTGGATGGACAGATGTCTTTTTTTGGCCTTATAAACTATGTTACTATGTAACACTCTCAGTTTCATATTCTACATGTGATATTGGTTTTGGTCGCTTTGGTTTGGAGGATCTCTCTTGGCCTAACAATTCAACAGTCTGCTGTTCATCTGGAAGACAGTCACAAGATAATAACAGATTACGGTGCAAAATCCTTGATCTGTTGCCACCTGACTCTGGTTTTACCTCATACATTGGGATGTTGTCATGTTTTCTTCTCACAACAACATACATTTTATCTTCTCAATAGGAGCAAAGTTTTCCTGGTCCCCCTTTCTCATTGAAGTAATTCACTAGAACTTGACTTCCTGGAATAAGTTAAGTGCCATTAATTTTCTGGTCATAGTATTCCTTGCTTTTATCTGCTGACTTCTTTGCTGTTTCTGAAGCTATTTTAAAGGATTCTGCCATTCTCTTTTTCCAGACAGTAAAATAATCTGAGGACGTTTTGTACTTCTCTGATACGGGGGTGTCAAACATTATGTCAATTGGAAGTCTTGGTGATCGACCATACAATAGGTAGAAAGCTGGATACCCTGTTGCCTCACTTTTTGTACAGTTGTAAGCGTAGACAACTTTTGACAAAGAGTTCTTTCAGTCTTGCTTTTCTTCTTCTGTAAGAGTCCTCAAAATTGACAACAATGTACGATTGAAACACTCAACCTGTCCATTACCCTCTGGGTGACATGGAGTTGTATGAGAATTCTGGATTCTGCTGTATTTTTCAAGTCTTGCAAATAACGGATTCTCAAATTCTCTTCCCAGATCATGGTGTCATTTTGTTGGAAAGCCAAGCTTTAGAGCAAAACCATTAAATATTTTGTCTACTGCCATCTTATCAGACTTGTTTGTTGTAGCATATGCTTGTGCGAATCTTGTAAAATGATCCATTACAACAACGATGTATTCATAGCCTCCTTTGCACTTTTGCAGATGCAAAAAATCAATGGATACCCGTTCAAAAGGATAAGTGGAGACAATGTTGTTCAATGGTGCTCTGGTTGGTTTATTGGGACGTTTATCTTTTAAACACCTGCATTCTCTGGTGACATAATGCTCAATATCGCATTGCATGTATGGCCAGAAGAAGCGTTCTCTAACAAGATTGACAGTTCTTTCTACTGCCAAGTGTCCCATTTGTTCATGGAGTTCTTTCTAATACTGTCCTGTGGTAGACTTTTGGCAGGGCTAATTGTAAGTTATGGCTAGTCTTCCTATAAAGAATACCATCTGAGTAGAGATGAGCGAATCATGCAACATTTTATTCGCCGAACTTTTCCTAAGATTCGTATATTCAACAAATAGATTCGTTGAATTTGCGTACAAAATATACGTAATCATATGGCTTTTAGCGAACATTCGCGCACTAATAACGAACGTTCAGGAAAAAAGGTACGCAACCTCTTTGAACGCGTACGCATAAGCATACAAAGTGCGTACGAAAATGACGGGCTTTGCTGGAGAGGAATGGTGGAGCAGGAGGAATGCTCTGAGTCTGACCCCTGGCTTCATATGGATACTGTATCGGCAGATGACAGCAGATCATCTGGCTGAGACTGAGATGAGCGTGCAATCCATTCCACTACCTCATCCACTTTCTCCTCCACTACAATTTTGCGCCTTGGTGGGTTAGCCTGGTGGAACAACGGCCAAGTATTGCGAATACTACTAGTAGATGCTCCGGCTACAGGTCCTTTGGCACTTCTGCCCTGTGCTACCTTCTCCCCTGTGTTTGTTTTTTTTTGTTTGTTTGTTTTTTTGTTTTGTTTTTTATATAGAGCTCGAGGTCTGGCTGGAACTGGACCCCTTTTGCTTATCCATTCCAGACGTTTTTCAATTCACTCTGTGGCCCTGCAGCTGGTCATTGTCCCTGTCTCTCTTTGCCTGTCTGATTAATTACTAGCCCTGAACTGGCCCTGCAGTATCCCTGATATGTGTAATATGGATTCCCAGAGCAATTACACCCCAATTTTCACAAAACAGGTCTCAGAGTCTCAGAACTTCACACACAGTGCTTCTGCTCATCTCAGCAGTCGCAGCAGAAGTGATGCGTCACTGGCTTACCGAGCCTGAGCCAATCAGAGCAAGCCCTGCCCACTAGGTCAGGTGACCGCTTTCTTGTCGGGCTTTTGCGCACGATAAACAAGCTAACAGTAAAATTTCGCTTATGAATTTAATTTGTACGCAACAGTAACTTATACGTAGCAATAGCGTATAATTTATAGGACAAACTATGTAGCAAATGCGTACAAAGCCAAAGCGAATCACCTAATATTCGGATTCGCTTCGCAGCTAAAAATTTCCAAGATTCGATGCGAATCGGCGAATATATTCGCTCATCTCTGGAGTTGAGGTATAATTTAGGCCATTCTCTGAATAAGGCAGTTATAGCTGGTGGTTCTGTTTTTCTCTCCTTCTTAACTGGAAATCTATTTTGATGTTTGTAGTGTAGTAGTTCCCCAATGATCCTGTCTTCTTTGTGTGCTTTTCTGATAGTTTCTTTTGGGAGCTGGTTAACACTTGCTATGGGGCTTTGTCCAGCTTTCCCAACTGCACTTTCTACAGTTACAGGACATCACCATGGCATATGTTCCTCCTCTTGTCTTTGAACCGCTTGCACAGTGCTACCAATAGCTTCCATGCTGATTTCTTGGGAACATTCCTTCATATACTGGTCAGGATCTAGTGGCATTCTAGACAATCCATCAGCATCTGCATTTGCTTTCCCTGGACAGTATTAAATGCTAAAATTGAATTCTACAAGTTCTGACACCCACCTATGGCCAGTCACATTTAATTTTGCTGTAGTGAGAGCATAGGTAAGTGGATTGTTGTCTGTATATACCACAAATGATGGACTATAGTACAAGTAGTCTCTAAAATGATCACATATTGCCCATTTCATTGCCAAAAACTCAAGTTTCCCAGAGTGCAAATGGTAGTTTTTCTCTTCTGCAGTAAGAGTTCCTGAGCCATAACCAATAACTCTCAATTTTCCATTATGCCTTTGATATGGGATGCCCCAAGTCCTTCGTGAAATGTGTCACAGTGCAGTATAAAAGGGTTGTTAAAGTCTGGATACCCCATCACTGGTGGCTTAACTAACAAATCAATCAGTCTTTAGTAGTTCTTGATGATGGGCAGTCCAATTGATGGACTGATATGTAGGAAGTTAACGTTTGCCCTTCTGTTGTGCACTTACTAGTAGTGACTCACTGTGTATTGCTCTATTGAAGCTCCAGTTGTTGGATATGATCACATACATTTTGGAAATAAGTGTGTAACAGATTTTCTTTGGCTTCCATATATAAAGATGACACTTTCTTTGTTTGGGACTGAGGCTTGGCACAGGTTACTGGTTGTCCCTCACCAGCAACCTCCTATCTTTTTACTTTACAGATCTGGGTGCACAACATCCCCCAGCATAATGTCCTTCTTTGCCACATTTGTAGCAATGGCGACATGTATGACCGTGATCTGATGCCTTGCAGGCCTCACAAAATTGATTCTTTTTCAATTCTGACATCTCATTCCTTTCACAGCCTCCTCCCAGTTTGTCACTTCTGTATCTCCTGAAGGTGGAACTTTGTTTTTAGTGTAGATAGAGCAGCTTGAGTTGTAGATGACTCTACTTTTGTAAGCAATCCTTGTTATAAGTTTGCTGATTTTGCTATAAGAGCACTTCTTTAATTTATGTTCGCTCTCTTGTTCTAAACTGGCAGCTTCATTCATTTTCTCTATTAATACGGTATCAGTCACAGTGTGATCATCCAAATAGGGTTTCGAATGTAATTTAATGTGTTCACTGAGTAGTCCTGTTCCTACTGATCTCAGGAATTTCCTTTGAATCAAATCGATTTCAAATTTTTCCTCTGCTCCCACTTCTCTAGAGGCAAAGAGAAGTCTGTCCTTTAGTTTTATGGCCCTGAAGAGGAAATCTTGAGGAGTTTGTTTGCTATCTTGATAGATATTTATTAACCGGTGGTATAAGTCAGAGTCGTTCTCCTACTTGTAGTGTCCTTTTAAAATGGTCTTCAGCTTTGGCAGTGTTAAGTCACTTTTTATCTTTAACATATTTCTTATATTCAGGCCTGGGTTTATTGCTTTAAAAGGGTTCTGTAAAACTGATGATCTATCCCCTGGATAGATCATCAGCATCTGATCGGCGGCGGTCCAACACCCGGGACCCCCGCCGATCAGCTGTTTGAGAAAGCAGCGGCGCTGCAGGAGCGCCGCAGCCTTCTGTGTTTACCACAGGCCCAGAGATGTCACGACTAGTATCACTGGCCTGGGCGGGGCTAAGCTCCATTCAAGTGAACAGAGCTTAGCCCCGCCCAGGCCAGTGATACTAGTCGTGACGTCACTGGGCCTGTGGTAAATACAGAAAAGGCCGCGGCACTCCTGTAGTGCCGCTGCCTTCTCAAACAGCTGATCGGTGGGGGTTCCGGGTGTCAGACCCCCGCCGATCAGATACTGATGATCTGTCCAGAGGAGAGATCATCAGTTTTAAAGAACTACAGAACCCCTTTAACTACTGCCTCAATCATCTCTACTTCACTGTAGCCTTTTGCAGTCCCATGTCTATCTGGTGCATGAGATTTGTGTAAGACAATTTGTCTTTTTGACCTCTTTCACCAATTTGGCCACTAGTTTTAAAGTCTTTCCATATTGTCATTTCTGGCAATATTTTCTGTGGTGAAATCCTGCGTTTTGTCTCTTTTTCTGTCACCTCTTGGTTTGCTTGACTTGATGTCTCAGAAGCTAGAACTTTTTCTTACAGCATGCTAGATTCCTGGAATGCTTTTTGCAAAGCGAGGTACTGTCGAATTAAATCTTCCAATTGAGTCTGCTCTGTCAGGGTCTCATTCTCTTTTGCCTGTGTCCACACCTTTGTCTCTGTCTCTGAATGCAGATCTGTAATGAACTGTTTGCACTTTTGAAGGTTCAAACAGGTAACTTCATCTTCATCCTCTGTTTCTCCCACTTCATCAAGCAGCCTGTTGATAGCATTCAGGAGGTGCCTGTGGATTCTGGCTTTGGAGATTTGCAAGAGATAATCATGGCCACTGAGGAAGGAGTATGTTCACTCGCATTTGGCAAGAGATATTTTCTGAAATACTTCCTGTGCCATGAGCCACACAAGAAAGACAGCAGGAGATTAGGGAGGTTAACCTGTGGCTTAAGAACTGGTGTAGGAAGGAGGGGTTTGGGTTCCTGGAGAACTGGGCCGACTTCTGTCGGCTACAGGCTCTATCATAGGGATAGGCTGCACCTTAATGGGGAAGGTGCATCTGTTTTAGGGGAGAAGATGGCTAGAAGGTTGGAGGAGTGTTTAAACTAGAGACTGGGGGGGGGGGGGGCAGGGTAATTACATTATAGGAGGGGAAGATAGTGCAGATAGAGACCTGGGGTGAGGTAATGGAACTGGGGGAAGGGTGGAAGGAGGGACTAGAACAGTTTATAAGGAGAGGTGTAGGGTAAAAAATATACATAAATCTCTCAGTTGTATGTACACAATGCCAGAAGCCTGAATAATAAAACGGGGGAACTGGAATTAGTGATATGTGAAGAGGACACAGTTTAGTGTCATCTGCAAAAATTGACATTTTACTGTGCAAGCCTTCTACAACATCATTAATAAATATATTAAAGAGAATAGGGCCTAATACTGACCCCTGAGGTACTCCACTAGTGACAGTGACCCAATTTGATTGTGTATGTACCATTAATAACCATCATTTTATATACTAACCTTTTATGTGGTACAGTGTCAAATGCTTTGGAGAAATCCAGAAATATACGACATCCATTGAATCGCCGCTCTCAAGTCTAGAACTTACCTCCTCATAGAAACTGATTAAATTAGTCTGACATGACCGATGTGCATGAAGCCATGCTGATATTGCATTATTTGCTTATTTTCATTGAGGTACTCCAAGATAGCATCTCTTAGAAAACCTTCAAAGAGTTTACCTGTTTTACCAGTTTTTTTTTTTTTTTTTTTTTTTTTATTCAAATATTTTTCATTAACCCTTTCTACCCCGGAGGTTTTTTTGGTTTTGCGTTTTCGCTTTGCGCTCCCTGCCTTGATACAGCCATAACTTTTTTATTTTTCTGTTCACATAGCTGTATGAGAGCTTGTTTTTTGTGGGACAAGTTGTACTTTCCAACGCCACCATTTAATATTGCATATAGTGTAGTGGGAAAAAAATTCCAAATCGAAATTGCAAAAAAAAACCCGCAATTCTGCCACAGTTTTACGGGTTTTTTTTATTTACGGCGTTTGATGTGCGTTAAAACTGACCAGTTACTTTCATTCTACTGGTCAGTACGAATCCGGTGATATCTAATATGTATAGTTTTGCTTGCGTTTTGATAGTGATAAAAAAAAAATTATAAAGTTGGTTGGTTGATTTTTATTTTTTCCCCTATAACTTTTTGGTATTCATGTGTACGGAGCTGTATGGGGGCGAGGCGATCTGAACTTTTTATTGATACCATTCTGGGGTGTGTGTGACTTTTTGATCGCTTTTTATTAAATTTTTTTTTTTTTTTTTTTTTAAAGTGACAAAAAATGGCAAATCGGCCATTTTGACGCTTTTTTCCATTTCGCTTTTTTCCGTATGGGAAATATTTTTTTTTTTATTTATATAATATGGGCGTTTTCGCACACGGCAATACCCATGATGTGTGTTTTTTTTTTTCTTTTTTTATATTTTTTTTTTCGTGAAAGGGGGGTGATTTGAACTTTTATGTTTTTTATTTTGTATTTTTTAAACTTTATTTTATTTTTATTTATTTTTTACACTTTTTTTTTTTTTTAATAGTTCCCATAGGGAACTATAAGAAGCAATCATTTGAGTCTATGATGATTTTAGTGCTTTCCTATGGAGCCCTTGCCTGTAATAGGGCTCCATAGGAAAGCCTATGCAGCAGCCTCCTGTCATTTACTGTGTTATCAAATTTTTTTAATGTCCCCCCATATTTTTCCAATCGGATCAAGTATTGTACTCTCACTTTAAATTCCTGGATAGTAAGTGACTCAGGATCTATCCAGTGAAAGGCAATGAGTTTACAGGCTTAGTACATAAGACACAGAATGGCTAGCCGATGCCCCAGCGCTACCGGAATTGACCGCACACATCCCAGTATACAGACTTGTACATTCAACGTTAGTCTGAAAGACATCATTCACTATTTCCATTACCTCTAGCCAATATCTCCTGAGTCTAGGGCAATTCCATATAAGGTGTGTTAGTCCCGCTGAGGGATCCCAGCATCTCGGACAATTATCATCCTGTCTGTACCCCATTAGGTGTAAAAGCTTAGGAGTCCTATACAGTCTGTGTATCAGAAATATCTGCGACATTCGATGTGCCTCACTAACTGGAACATCTATAAAGTTGTTTAGCGTTTCTGACCATTGATCCTCTGTGGATGCTTTTTATGCTGTTTATCTAAGAGATGATTGTAATGGGCCGAGATTATTCCTCTAGTACTACCGTGTGTGCTGGTGGGCTCTATTATCAAGTTGTGAGCAGCTGCTATTTTAGTCGTTTTCCCCAAGTCTGTAGGGCATGCCTCACTTGCAGATACTGATAAAAAGAAGTTTTAGGCAACTTATATTCTTGTTGCATCTGCAAAAAGGTTTTGAGAACCCCATCCTAATATACAGTAGCTGTGTCATATATCTTACACCATGCTCTGCCCACCCTGGAAATTTGGTAACCTTCTGTAATTCTGGGTACATAAAGTTGGGCCAAATTGGTGTGTGAGAAGAATATCCCACTACTCCTGCAATCGTTCTCGTCTTCCACTATACCTTATGAATAGTGCTTAACAGCGAGTAGTCACTGCCTTTGGCTAGTAGAGAACCATCCTCCAACGCCTCTAGAAGGGAGGTGGTTTGGAGTAGGTACTGCACAATCCTCCCCGCCTTATTAAAGTGTGTCTCACCCCCCACCCCCTGATATATTGCAACCGGGCTGCAAGGTAACATAGTAACATAGTTTATAAGGCCGAAAAAAGACATCTGTCCATCCAGTTTGGCCTGTTTTCCTACAAGTTGATCCAGAGGAAGGCAAAAAAACCCTGTGAGGTAGAAGCCAATGTTCCCCACTTTAGGGAAAAAAATTTCTTCCCGACTCCAATCAGGCAATCAGAATTACTCCCTGGATCAACGACCCATCTCTAGTAACTATAACCTGTAATATTATTACACTCCAGAAATACATCCAGGCCCCTCTGGTTATTGCCAAAAACGTTTCCTTTATGAGATATACAGGTTTCAGTTTCCCAGTCTATATCTTGAAAATCCCCCATAATAACGACCTCATTATGATTTGCCGCCTCGTCAATTTCATTTAGAAGTAGATTTTCTGTGGACTCTGGTATATTAGGTGGTTTATAATAAAGTCCTATTAGTATTTTATTATTGTTTTTGGCTCCATTTATTTCTACCCACAGTGACTCCACATGTTCATGTCCCTCACTTATATCTTCCCGGAGTGGGCTTTAGACAGGACTTTACATAAAGGCAGACCCCTCCCCCCTCTCCGGTTTTGGCGATCCTTTCTAAACAGACTGTAACCCTGTACGTTAACTGCCCAGTCATAGCTATCATCCAGCCATGTCTCAGTTACTCCCACTATGTCATAGTCCTCCTCACACATCACTAATTCCAGTTCACCAGTTTTATTAGTTAGGCTTCTGGCATTAGTGTACATACAGTTAAAAGGTTTATGTATATTTTTTCCCCTACACCTTTCCTTCTGAACTGTTCTAGTTCCTCCTTCCATTCCTCCCCCCCCCAGTTCCATTACTTTGCTCCAGGTCTCTATCTGCATCTTCCCCATAATGTGGTTACACTCCCCCCCCCCCAGTCCCTAGTTTAAACTCTCCTCCAGCCTTCTAGCCATCTTCTCCCCCAAAACAGCTGCCCCTTCCCCATTGAGGTGCAGCCCATCCCTACGGTAGAGCCTGTAGCCGACAGAGTAGTCGGCCCAGTTCTCCAAGAACCCAAACCCCTCCTTCCTACACCAGTTCTTGAGCCACTTGTTTACCTCCCTAATCTCCCGCTGCCTTTCTTGTGTGGCTCGTGGTACAGGCAGTATTTAGGAAAACACTACCTTTGAGGTCCTTGCCCTAAGCTTATGCCCTAAATCCCTAAAATCATTTTTAAGGACGCTCCACCTACCTCTAACTTTGTCATTGGTTCCGATATGGACCATGACTGCTGGATCTTCTCCAGACCCTCCCAGTAATCTGTCAACCCAATCCGCGATGTGCCGAACTCGAGAGCCAGGAAGGCAACACACCATTCGACGATCCCGGTCTTTGTGACAGATTGCTCTCTCTGTACCCCTAATAATTGAATCTCCCACTACCAGCACCTGTCTGGCCTGCCCTGCTCTCCTGGTCCCCTGCTTACTGGAGCTGACATTCCCCTGACTGGCAGAGGAAGTGTCCGGCTGCAGCAGTGCTCTCCCTGAAGTGGCATGGTAAACCCATGGGTTGGGGACCGCTAGGCCTCCATCTGTTTTAGCTCTCTGTAGCATCTCTAGTTTTATGCGAGATATGCCCTCCTTCCAAATAAGATCCCTAAAAATAGTATTAACTTTATTGAAAAATCGGAGAGTAATCCACCCCGGAGCATTGTGAAGCATGTATAACAGCTGAGGTATGAGAATCATCTTGATAAGATGAATTCGACCAATTAATGTGAGAGGAAGCTTGGACCATATCTGAAACTTTTGTTGAAAAGATCCCAGTAACGGTTGGAAATTCAGGTTATCATAGTCCCTAGAATTGGAGAATACTAGTATTACCAAATATTTCAACTCTTTGACTATCTGAAGGCCAGCAGCTTGTGTGGTAGGTATGTCAGTCTCTTGTTTAATGGGAAGTAGAGCTGATTGGGTCCAGTTAATACAGATCCCTGAGAGTATACCAAAGGAGTCAATGATAGCCATAGAACGTGATAACGATTGCGGCCAATCTTTCAAAAACAACAGTAAATAGTCAGCATATTTCAGTAAATAGTCAGCTACTTTTTCCTGTATACCCCCATACTGGAAGCCCTTCACTGTCTCCTCTTTTCTAAGAGCTGCCGCTAGGGGTTCCACTGCCATGACAAACAATAAAGATGATAGCGGGCAACCTTGCCTAGTCCCTCTAGAAAAGAGGAAAAGGGTCTGAAAACATACCATTTGCCTGGATCCTTGCCGTTGGAGAGGAATATAATAGTTGTATCCACGATATGAATCCGTCCCCTAATCCCATTCTATACATCACTGCCCATAGATAAAGCCACTCCACGCTATCAAATGCTTTGGCTGCATCAAGGGATGCGACCTCTGCATTCAAGGCATGGACCTGGCTAGCTTCAATATTAAGAAACAACCTGTGCACATTCACTGCAGTCGACATATTCAGCATGAAGCCTGCTTGATCTGCGTGAATTATGGAGGCTATTACAGTAGATAATCCATTGGTGAGAATTTTAGCTAACAATTTAACGTCTACCGTGAGCAGTTATATAGGTCTGTAGGATTCAGCCAGGACTGGGTCTTCACTTCAGTTTGGGCAAAACTGCTATTATGGTCTGATTCATGGATGTGGGGAGATTGTCCTTTATCTTGCCCCTCTGTATATACTTCTAATAAATTCGGCAAGAGCTCCAAATTGTATGTTTTAAATGATTCGGAACGGAGACCATCCACACCTGGAGCCTTGTTATTAGACATAGTCTTCAACACTTCGTCTAGTTCTTGTAGGGTGAATGGGGTGTTCAACAATACTCTGTTCTTCTTTTAATGACTGTAGGGGAAGAGGTGCCAGGAAATATTGTAGTTCCCCATCTGTAGGGCTGGTCTTAGAAGTGTATAAGGATGTATAGAAGGATTTAAGAATCCCTAACACCTCCTCTGGCTGCGTGCACAATTCCCCCAATTCTGAACGCAAAGCCGCAATGTATGCCGTAGATTGCTGAGACTTTGACATCATCACCAATAGGCGCCCCGCTCTCTCTCCTTCATAGTATTTTTGCTTCTGGAAAAAGCATTTATTATCAACGATGGCCAAAGTTGTTAATCATAGCATCTCTGCTCCCTGCCACTCCCTTGCATTATCCTCTGAAGGATCAGTCAAATATACACTCTCAGCTCCCTGCGATTGTAACGCTAGGTTTCTAGTCAGTGCTTTGGTCTTACTTTTTGTCTTACTGACCTCTGCTGTTAGAATCCCTCTTAAAAAGGCCTTCATGGTATCCCATACAACCTATTTTGGTGCCGAGCCAGTATTGGTCTCAAAGAACTCCTGCAATTTATACTTAATGCCCGCTATATCCTCCAAGACCTGTAGCCAAAATGGATTAAATCCTCTTTGCAGAGGAAAAATTAGCTGTTAACAGTACAGGGAAGTGATCAGAAATATGCCTTGGTAAGTACTGTATGTCATGTACTAAGTGTCCCATGATGTCATTACCTACAAAGAGGTCTATTCTTGATAGAGACCTGTAGTACTAGAACAACATGAGAATTATTTTGCATCCGGATTTCTGAGTCTCCAAAAATCTAAAAGGCAGGCCTCTACAAGTAACCTTCCAAAAGCAGATATCTCAGTGGACATTGGTTGTAATGTGGGGCTAAATCTATCTAGGTTAGGATTTGCTACCGTATTGAAATCTCCCATCATCAATGCTGGTACTTCCGGATGCCTAGCAAGAAACAACAGCACTTTCCTCAATATAAGCGGAGAGTAAGGAGGTGGTATGTATAGTCCTATAATCACACAGGCAATATTGAATACTTTCCCATATAGACATATATAGCGGCCTTCGGGGTCCATCTCATGTACTATACATTCAAACGTTATAGATCTATGTATCAAAATGCTGACCCCCTCGTGTAAGCTGAACATGTAGCATGGTAACCATGCCCCACCCAAGGCAGAGACAACAACTTGACTTGATCTGCTAATATATACGTTTTCTGGATGCAGCAAATTAGTGGTTTATATGTTTTAATACTATACCACACCGCCCTTCTTTTAGTAACATCTTTTAATCCTCTCACATTCCAACTGATAAGTCTTACTTGGTCAGCCATTGAGATGTACGCCCCAAAGGACTAAGTCCCTCCTCCACTCATGCTCCAGGGTCAGCGCCATCCGTCTCCCCACATACTGTATATATTTCAGACTGCCAAATACCTGCCATGCACACATATGTCACATTTACAGATTAACCAGAACTTCCCATCCCAGCCCATCACATACCATAAACAAACCCTCCCACCCTGTTACATGTGTTCCTCCACCCAACAAGCTCCCAATAATACACTCCAGATAGAAATTTGGAGCCCGTGGGACTAACTGTCACTTGTCAGGCGTGCCACGCCCCAGAGGGAGTCGCAACAATGGTGCGACACTTGGACCCACTCGGCATGAGGTGCAACACTATTTCAACAAATAAACCTAAGTATTTCTTCCTTCACTTAACTCCTCAACTTCCTCCTAGGCGACTGAACATAGCCCTTCCGCTTAACAATTTTACATGTATTTTGCATAACTGTTAGAACCATGTAAACCCTCATGACCTCAACCCAGTATATCTGGCAGTTTCAGGTATTTCGTGAAGGCATAACCAAAAATGTGTCCCACATGGGACCCGTTACTTGCATACATAACTCATAGAACCATTCACGGATCTCAGTCAGCCTCCTCTCCCAATTGATTTTCATTACGATCCAGCCATCTCCTCACTTCTTTGGGGTCTTCGAAAACGTGAGTGGATCCATGAGCTGCAATCCTGAGCTTGGCAGGGTACATCATTGAGTAGGGGACCTTCAGGTTCCTCAGACGACGCTTGATATCTATAAATCGCACTCTTCTTTCTTGTACCTCCATCAAGTAGTCTGGAAATAGTGACACCTTTTGGCCATTTATGGATAAATCAGGCTTGTCACGAGCCTGGCGCAGTATAATTTCCTGATCCCTATAATGTAGAATTTTAAGAAAGAACAGTTCGGGGGGGAATGCCCAGGGGTCTTGTCAGAACCCTATGTGCCCTTTCCACTGCAAACAGCGGGGTCAGGGAGTCCGCTCCAAATATATCTTTCAGCCAGTTTTCGAAAAACTCTGTGGGGTTAGATCCCTCCATTTTCTCGGGTACCCTGACTATGTGCACATTATTGTGGCGGAGCCGATTTTCAAGATCCTCTTTGGCTGTGATTATTTACAATCTTCTGCTATGTTCCCCCCCAACATCTCTCTGCAGTGGGGGTATAACATCTTTCACATTCTCCAGGGCCGTGGTGCGCTCAGCTAATTTTTTACGTTCATGGCACACTATTGCAATGTCTTCATTTATGCCTCCCACTTGCATATTCAGGGCAGACCTACCACACTTTGCTATGGCTTGCATAACTTCCTTCAAGGTAGGTTCCTCAGGCTCCAGATCCTAAAAAGGCACTATCAGGCCCACGGGCAGAGCTAAAGGCTCATTGGGCCCTGGTGCAAGAGTTCAGCTTGGGGGGGCCCCCCCTTCCTTCAGCACTGGTGCACCTAGCTTTTCTGCTGGCCAAGTCAAAAATTGACACACACCCCCCCCCTCCTTGCCAAATTCTCACCCTAAACTTTTCCCTCCTAACATTACGTTTATCACTACAGAACATACAGGGTAAGGCTACATTCACACGACGGTTGTTTTTGTGGCCTCCGATCCGCATATTTTGCGGCTCTGATGCGGAGCCATTCACTTAAATGGGTCAGCAAAAAATGCAGACAGCACATCTGTCTGTCCATTCCTATTTTTGTGGACAAGGATAGGCATTGTTACAGTGGATCCGCAAAAAAACGGATGCCATACGGAACATCATCCTTTTTTTTTTTTTTTTTTTTTTTTTTTGCGGATGCGCAATTTGCAGACTGCAAAACACAACGTTCATGTGAATGTAGCCTAATACAGCGCCCCTTACCTCTTACATCCAGTGACATCTCCTCTGATGTAGATGTTCTCTTTCCTCATCTTCTCCTTTCAGACCAGACCACCATTTTTCAGCCATTTCTCATCTCTGTAGTTTAACAGAAAAAAAAAATCTTAGTTTATTACTTTTCCATCATCCTCCTATCTTCTGGACAAATCATCCTACCACCCCCAGTACTGTGCCACTAGTACCACACAGATAGTGCCCTTCAATAATTATTGGCATACAGTGTCCTAAAATAACTGCGCCCAGCAAATAGTGCCCCTGACAGTAATAGTGTAAACATAAAGTCCCCCAGAAATAACTGTGCTGATACTGTGCCAGGGTGCCCCCCACAGTAATAGTCCCAACTAATAATTCTCTGCCAGAGTGCATTTGTTAGTAATAGTGCCCCCAACAGTACTAATGTCCCTACTGTGCCCCAGAAGTAATAATGCTTCCAATGTGCCAGTAAGAAGTGGCCCTATAGTGCCCCCCAATAATGTGCCAGTAAGAAATGCCCCCATAGTGCACCCCAATAATATGCCAGTAAAAAGTGCCCCAATAATGTGCCAGTAAGAAGTGTCCCCATAGTGCCCCCCAATAATGTGCCAGTACAAAGTGCCCCAATAATTTGCCAGTAAGAAGTGCTCCCCCCCCCATTGATTTCCCCCCCCCCAAAATCATGTGCCAGTAAGAAATGCCCCCGGGGCCCCCCTGGCTTAGGGGCCCGGTCGCAACTGCGACCGCTGCGACCCCCCCCCCCCCATAGCTACGCCACTGATCAGGCCCCATACTTTGGTGGCGTATGGTCTCCCCGCCTGGTACCTGGTATCTCTCCCCATTCCATATCCGACTCCCCATCTCCTTCTTCAGATAATTGTAGGGGTCTGCGATGGGTCGCTTTGACCTCTTGCTCTGCGGGATCTGAGCGGACATACTTTGGCTTGTGCTGCCTGTTGTACCGGAGCTGAGCGGCTTGGTCCGCCCTGCATGGCTGCGCCAGCGCCAACTTGGATCTCCTTCTCCACACCTTTCTGCTACTTTTTCTTGGTCATTTCCTCGGGTGTCTGGTGTTAGGATGGTCTGTAGAGGTATCCCACTCTTGTGGGTCACGGATCCAAAAATATCTCGGTGGGTATCACTTAACAGGATAAATATCCGAAGGGTCTCTGGAGCTCAGCTAATGTGCGCCCTCTTACATGCCGTGCAGGCCACGCCCACCCACGACAGATGTTACACTTACTGGCCTATAGTTTCCGGGCTCTGTTTTTGGACCCTTTTTGAATATTGGCACCACATTTGCTATGCAGTAATCATGTGGAACACTCCCTGTCAGTATAGAGTCCTTAAATATCAGAAATAAGGGTCTGGCTATGACACTACTTAATTCTATTTGGATACGGGGTTGTATGCCATCTGGTCCTGGCGATTTGTCTATTTTAATCCTTGTAAGACGCCGCTGTACTTCGTCCTGGGTCACACAGGGCACTTTTAATAGAGAATTTACTTTTACATTCTGCATTTATTAGTTGTAAAGCACATATTCTTCTAGTGACACCTCCGTGATACTGCACATCTCCCTGTAGTGTTAGCCTAATTCTACTACACATCTCCCTCTAGTGTCATTCTCACCTTACTGCACATCTTCCTCTAGTGTCAGCCCACTTGTATTGCAAACCCCCTATATTGTCAGCCTCAACTTATTGTACATCTCTCTCTAGTTCAGCCTAATTGTAGTACACATCTGCCTCAAGTGTCAACCTCGTGGTACTGCATCTCTCCCTCTAATTGACAGCCTTAGGACCCTTGCACACGACCGTATGCGCTCCGAGACATATGGTCCGTGAGCGGGCCATATGTCCCGAAGCTGCATTGTTCATGCGCACGGGAGCACACAGCATCATAGATTACAGTGATGCTGTGCATGACGGGTTGCCCGTCGGACCATTGACCCGCACTCATATTATCTTATGAGTACGGGACAATAGCCCTGCGGGTGGCCCAACGTGCACAGCATCATTGTAATCCTATGATACTGTGCGCTCCCGTGCGCACGATCAATGCCGCTCTGGAACATATGGCCCGCTCACGGACCATATGTCTCGGAGCGCATACAGTCGTGTGCAAGGGCCCTTACTGTAACATCTCAGTCTACTGACAGCCTAATTGTACTGCACATATCCCTCTAGTGTCAGCCTTGAGGTACTGCACATCTCCCTCTAGATAAGCCTAATTGTACTGCACATCTCTTTCTAGTGTTAGCTTTGTGGTACTGCACATCTCCCTCAAGTGTCAGCCTAATTGCACTACACATCTCATTCTAGTGACAGCCTCATTGTACGGCACATATCACTCTAGGGACAGCTTAATTGTACAGCACATCTCCCTCTAGTGTCAGCCTCACCTTACTGCAGAGCTACCAGTAGTGTCAGCCTCCTTTTACTGTACGTCTCCCTCTTGCTCAGCCTAATTGTACTGCACATATGCCTCAAGTGTCAGTCTCACCTTACTGCACATCTTCCACTAGTGTCAGCCTCGTGGTACTGCACATCTCTCTCTAGTGTATTACAATTAGGCTGACACATCTCCTTCTAGAGTCAGCCTAATTGTACTGCAACTCCCCCCCCCCTTACAGAGTAATGAGGGGGGAGTTGCAGAGAGCGATGAGGAGAAAGCAAAGCTACTAAATATCTTTTTCTCCACTGTATTCACTGAGGAAAATAAACTGTCAGATGAAATGCAGAATATAAAAGTAAATTCCCCATTAAAAGTGCCCTGTCTGACCCAGGAAGAAGTAGAGCTGCGTCTTAAAAAGATTAAAATAGACAAATCGCCAGGACCGGATGGCATACACCCCCGTATCCTAAGAGAATTAAGTAATGTCATCGCCAGACCCTTATTTCTGATATTTAAGGACTCTATACTGACAGGGAGTGTTCCACAGGATTGGCGCATAGCAAATGTGGTGCTAATATTCAAAAAGGGTCCATAAACAGAGCCCGGGAATTATAGGCCGGTAAGTTTAACATCTGTCGTGGGTAAACTGTTTGAGGGTTTTCTAAGAGATGCTATCTTGGAGTACCTCAATGAAAATAAGCAAATTACTCCATATCAGCATGGCTTCATGAGGGATCGGTCATGTCAAACCAATTTAATCAGTTTCTATGAGGAGGTAAGTTCTAGACTGGACCGCAGCGAATCAATGGATGTCGTATATCTGGACTTCTCCAAAGCATTTGACACTGTACCACATAAAAGGTTAGTATATAAGATGAGAATGCTTGGCCTGGGAGAAAATGTCTGTATGTGGGTAAGTAACTGGCTCAGTGATAGAAAACAGAGGGTGGTTATTAATGGTACATACTCAGATTGGGTCACTGTAACTAGTGGGGTACCACAGGGGTCAGTATTGGGCCCTATTCTCTTCAATATATTTATTAATGATCTTGTAGAAGGCTTGCACAGTAAAATATCAATTTTTGCAGATGACACTAAACTGTGTAAAGTAATTAACACAGAAGAGGACAGTACACTGCTACAGATGGATCTGGATAGACTGGAGGCTTGGGCAGAGAAGTGGCAGATGAGGTTTAACACTGACAAATGTAAAGTTATGCATATGGGAAGGAATAATGCAAGTCACCAGTACATACTAAATGGTAAAATATTGGGTAACTCTGACATAGAAAAGGACCTAGGAATTTTAGTGAACAGAAATCTAAGCTGCAGAAACCAGTGTCAGACAGCTGCTGCCAAGGCCAATAAGATTATGGGCTGCATCAAAAGAGGCATAGATGCCCGTGATGAGAACATAGTCCTGCCACTTTACAAATCACTAGTCAGACCACACATGGAGTACTGTGTACAGTTCTGGGCTCCTGTGAACAAGGCAGACATAGCAGAGCTGGAGAGGGTTCAGAGGAGGGCAACTAAAGTAATAACTGGAATGGGTGGACTACAGTACCCAGAAAGATTATCAAAATTAGGCTTATTCACTTTAGAAAAAAGACGACTGAGGGTAGATCTAATAACTATGTATAAATATATCAGAGGTCAGTACAGAGATCTCTCCCACAATCTATTTATCCCCAGGACTGTGACTGTGACGAGGGGCCATCCTCTGTGTCTGGAGGAAAGAAGGTTTGTACACAAACATAGAAGAGGATTCTTTACGGTAAGAGCAGTGAGACTATGGAACTCTCTGCCTGAGGAGGTGGTGATGGTAAGTTCACTAAAAGAGTTCAAGAGGGGCCTGGATGTATTTTTGGAGGGTAATAATATTACAGGTTATAGTTACTAGAGAGGGGTCGTTGATCCAGGGAGTAATTCTGATTGCCTGATTGGAGTCGGGAAGGAATTTTTTTCCCTAAAGTGGGGAAAACTGGCTTCTACCTCGCAGGGTTTTTTTGCCTTCCTCTGGATCAACTTGTAGGAAAACAGGCCGAACTGGATGGACAGATGTCTTTTTTCGGCCTTATAAACTATGTTACTATGTTATATCCCTCTAGTGAAAGCATAATTGTAATTATAATTAAATTATTATAATTAGTGAAAGCATAATAACTGCACATCTGCCTCTACTGTCAACGTCGTCTTACTGCACATCTCCCTCTAGTGACAGCCTATTCATCCTGCACATATCCCTCTAGTGACTGCCTAATTGTACTGCACATCTCCCTTTAGAGTCAGCCTAATTGTACTACACATCATCTTCTAGTGACAGCCTAAATGTACTGCACATATCCCTCTAGTGACTGCCTAATTGTACTGCACATGTCCCTTTAGTGACTGCCTAATTGTACTGAAAATCTCCCTCAAGTGTCAGCCTCGTAGTACTGCACATCTCCCTCTAGCGACAACCTAATTGAACTGCACATCTCCTTCAAGTGTCAGCCTAATTTTACTGCACATATCCCTCTAGTGTCAGAATCACCTTACTGCACATCTCCCTCAATTTTCAGCCACGTGGCACTGCACATCTCCCTCTCATTCAGCCTAATTGGACTGCACATCTGCCTCTAGCTACAGCCTAATTGTACTGAAATATCACTAGTGACAACCTAATCAAACTGCACATCTCCCTCAAGAGTCAGCTTTGTGGTACTGCACATCTCCCTCTAGTGACAGACTAATTGTACTGAACATCTCCCTCAAGTGTCAGCCTCGTGGTACAGAACATCTCCCTCTAATGACAGACTAGTTGTACTGCACAGCTCTATCAAGTTCAGCCTAATTGTACTAGGAACCTCCCTTCTACTGTTAGCCTCATGGTACTACACCTCTCCCTCTAGTGTCAGCCTCGTAGGACTGCACATCTCCTTCTACTGACAGCCTAATTGTATTGCACATCTCCCTCTAATTTCAACCTCCCCTTACTGTACATCTTCCTCTAGTTCAGCCTAAATGTACTGCACATCTCCCTCAAGTGTGAGACTAGTGGTACTGCACATCTCACTCTAGTGACAATCTAATTATACTGCAAATTTCACTCGAGTGTAAACCTTGTGGTACTGGACATCTCCCTCTAGTTTAGCCTCATTGTACTGCACATCTCCCTCAAGTGTGAGACTAGTGGTACTGCACATCTCACTCTATTGACAATCTAATTATACTGCAAATTTCACTCGAGTGTAAACCTTGTGGTACTGGACATCTCCCTCTAGTTTAGCCTCATTGTACTGCACATCTCCCTCTAGTGTCAGCTTCACCTTAATGCCCATCTTCCTCTAGTGACAGCCTTAATGTACTGCACATTTCCCTCTAGTGTCAGCCTCATGGTACTGGACCTCTATCTCTAGTGACAGCCAAATTCTGCTGCACATCTCCCTCAAGTGTAAGCATCGTCATACTGCACATCACATTCTAGTGTCAGCCTAATGGTACTGCACATTTCCCTCTAGTGTAGTGCAATTAGGTTGACTGCATATCTCCCGTTAGTGTCAGCCTAAATGTACTGCACATCTCCTTCTAGTATTAGCCTCATGGTACTGCACATCTCCCTCAAGTTTGAGCCTCGTGGTACTGCATATCTCCCTGACAGCCTAATTGTACTGCACATCTCCCTCTAGTGTCAGCATCAACTCACTACAAATCTCACTTTAGTGTCAGCCTAATTGTACTGCACATCTCCCTCTAGTGTCAGCCTTGTAGTACTGTACATCTCTCTCTAGTTCAGCCTAATTGTATTGCACATTTCCTTCTCGTGTCAACCTAATTGTAATGCACATATCTCCCTCTAGTGTCAGCCTAGTTGTACTGCACAACTCCCTCTATTGTCAGCCTTGTTGTACGGCACATCTCCCTCTGGTGTCAGCCTCACCTTACTGCCCATCTCACTCTAGTGTCAGCCTTGTGGTCCTGCACATCCCCCTCTAGAGACAGCCTAATTGTACTGCACATATCCCTCTACTGACAGATTAATTGTACTGCACATCTTCCTCTAGTGTCAGCATCACCTTACTGCACATCTCCCTCTAGTTCAGCTTAATTGTACTGCACATTTCTCTCTAGTGTCATCCTCGTGGTACTCCACATCTTCCTCTAATGACAGCCTAATTGTACTGTACAGCTCCCCCAAGTGTCATCCTCGTGATATTGCACATCTCCTCTAGTGTCAGCATAATTGTACTGCACATCTCCCTCTAGTTCAGCCTAATTGTACTGCACATCTCCTTCTATTGTCAACCTCACCGTAATCCCACTAGTTCAGCCTAATTCAGGCATCTCAAACTCGTGGCCCTCGAGCTGTTGCAAAACTACAACTCCCAGCATGCCCCAATAGCTGTAGACTCTCCTGGCATGGTGGAAGTTGTAGTTTTACAACAGCTGGTGGGCCACGAGTTTGAGATCTCTGGCCTAATTGTACTGCATAGTTCCTTCTAATGTCAGACTAATTGTACTGCACATCTCCCTCTAGTGTCAACCTAATTGTACTGCACATATACTTCTAGTGACAGCCTAATTGTACTGTACATTCCCCTCTATGAACAGCCTCACCTTACTGCCCATCTCCCTCTTCTGTCAGCCTAATTGTACTGCACATCTCCCTCTAGTGTCAGTCTATTTGTATTGCACATCTCCCTCTACTTAAGCCTAATTGTAATGTACATCTCCCTCAAGTGTGAGCCTAATTGTATTGCACATCTCCCTCTAGTGTCAGACTAATTGTACTGCACATCTCCCTCAGGTGTGAGCCTCCTGGTAATGCATATCTCCCTGACTGCCTAATTGTAAAGCACATCTCCCTCTAGTGTAGTGCAATTAGCCTGAAGTGTCAGCCTTTTGGTACTACACCTCTCCCTCTAGTGTCAGCCTTTTGGCATTACACATCTTCTTCTAGTGACGGTCTAATTGTACTGCACATATCCATCTAGGAATAGCCTATTTGTAGTGCACATCTTCCTCTACTGTCAGCTTCACCTTACTGCACATCTCCTTCTAGTTCAGCCTAACTGCACATCTCACCAGGGCTATGGAGTCGGTAAGGCAAAGCCCCGACTCCAACCCCAACTCCTCAATTTCCCCTGACTACGACTCCCGACTCCCTCATACATGGCGCATGTTTAAGTGATAACTTTAAACAAACTTTGCATAAATCAATAGTACAGATATGTCATGACAAAAAGAGTTTGTAATATATGTTTTACTAGATATCTTTACTCTGAACTTCCAGTATCAGGCTTCTCTGGGTACAGCTCACTAAGGACCTGATGTATGAAAACTGTCTAGGTGTCATGCTCTGGTGTGGAGGGTATAGCCACACCAAGCGTAAGAGGGGAGGGAAAAGACTAAACAAGGGAAATGGTCACCTCCTGCAGGAATCCCTGAAACTAGGCCCTGGCTGACTACCAGTATGAATAGGCCTTAGTGGTAGGAGAGTTCATAAACAGGAAGCTAATGACAAACTGACCCTGTACAACCCTGCAGCTAGTGGCAGGAAAAAGAGTAAACCCGTTCCTCCAAAAGGACGGACGAACAGGAAACTCCAGAAGGCAAAACCACAACAGGGAAAAGTAGGATAAACACAATAGGGAAAATGACACTTATCTTAATGCAGATATTGCAGCAACCGGATCTCAACTGAGAACAACACCACACACACAACAATGTCAGCAGAAAGTATAAACCGCAAGGAATACTGGGAGAGGAAGGGATAAATAGGTGAAATATAATTACCACACCCACAACAGCTGAGTGAAAGGGGTGTGGTAAACAGCAACCAAACCAAGATGAAAACATGTCAAATTATGTCACTTTTGAAAGCCTAGCCGAACGCCTGCAACCTGACGCAAGTACGTTTGTGACATTACCCCCCCCTTTTACGGGTGACCTGGCACCCAGGACCAACTTTATCAGGATGAGACCTATGAAAGGCTTTCACCAAACGACTGGCATTCACGTCAGACGCCGGTACCCATGACCTCTCCTCAGGTCCATAACCCTTCCAATGAACATGATATTGAAGAGTCCCACGGAGAACTCGAGAATCAATGATCTTGACGATCTGGAATTCCAAATTACCATCCACCAAGACAGGCGCGGGTGGCAAGGGAGATGGCTCCAGAGGTTCAACATATCTCTTCAACAAAGATCTGTGAAACATTATGGATTTTCAAAGCCTGAGGAAGTTCAAGACGAAATGCTACAGGATTAATAATGGCCTTGATCTTATATGGCCAATAAATCTTGGACCCAACTTCCAAGAAGAAACTTTCAACTTAATGTTCCTAGTAGACAGCCACACAGAATCACCCACACTTAGGTCCGGACCATTCATACGTTTCCTGTCAGCAACACGTTTGTACTTGTTACCCATATTTATCAAGTTATTTTGAATTTTCCGCCATATAGATGACAATGATGACAAAAAACGTTCTTCCTCAGGAATACCAGAAGTATCAGAACCAGAAAATGTGCCAAACTGCGGGTGAAAGCCATATGCACCAAAAATGGTGACTTACCAGTGGAGTCCTGTCTGAGATTATTTATGGCAAACTCAGCCAGAGACAAAAACGAGGACCACTCCTCCCGGTTCTCGGAGACAAAACATCTCAAGTAAGTCTCCAGACTCTGATTGGTACGCTCAGTCTGTCCATTTGTCTGGGGGTGAAAGGCAGAGGAAAAAGACAGTTGTACCCCAAGCAGAGTACAGAATGCATTCCAGAATCTGGACACAAACTGAGTCCCACGATCAGAGACCACGTCAGTGGGAATGCCATGAAGTTTCACAATATTGTCGACAAACACTTGTGCAAGAGTTTTAGCATTGGGGAGTCCAGGTAATGCAATAAAGTGCGCCATTTTACTAAAACGATCTACAACCACCAGAATAACTGTCTTACCAGACGAATAATGCAGATCAGTGATGAAGTCCATGGATAAGTGAGTCCATGGTCTGGATGGGATGGGTAATGGAAGTAGGGGTCCAGAAGGTCGAGTATGTGTCACCTTAGCGCGTGCACAGACACTACAGGCCGACACATAGTCCTCAACACACTTGCGCAGCCCCGGCCACCAGAATCTACGAGAGATGAGGTCGACAGTGGATTTACTCCCAGGGTGTCCCGCAAGCACCGAAGAATGATGTTCCTCAAACACCTTATGACGCAAATCAGAAGGAACAAACAATTTCCCAGGAGGGCAAGACTCCGAGCGTACAGCAAAAACACATTTCTCTAATTTTGCATACAACTTGTTATCTCTTAAGATTTGCAACACCTGCCTCACGTGATCCTGATGTGTCCCAATATCTGGAGAATAGATTAGTGGACCCCCCTTTTTGTAGTGCCCCCTCCTGTGCTGTGTTATGTGATGGCAGCGGCTCAGGACCGGAGCTGCTGCCATCAGCAGAGAGTGTGAGCTGTAATTACAGCTCACACTCTGCTGCTACAGCTGAAATCGGTGCTGGCACCGATTTCAGCTGTTTAACCGCCATAGATGCTGCGGTCAGTAGCCGCCCGCAGCATCCATGGGGTTAAGAGGGAGGGAGCTCCCACTCTCTTCCATCGGGCCGCCGCCGCTGCAGTGGCAGTGGCCCGATGGTTACCATGGCAACTGGACGCTTTACAAAAGCGTCCTGGCTGACATGTACCTAAGGCTGCCTTAGTGTAGCACTGATACAGTGCATTGCAATAGATGACTATTGCAATGCACTGTATAGCCATCAAGCCCACTGGATCTTCAAGATCCAAATGGGTCTTAATAAATTAAAAAAAAAAAAAAAGTTTTAAAAAAAGTAAAAAAGCGCCCTTTTTCTTTTTTTTTCACTTCATTTGGGGAAAAAGTACACATATGGGTATCGCCGCATCCGTATCGACCGGCCACGTCCGTAACAACCTGCTCTACAAAAATATCGCATGATCTCTCCCCTCAGGTGAACACCGTAAAAAATAAAAACTGTCTAAAAAAAAAAAAAGCCATTTTTTTGTCACATTTAATCACAAAAAATTTAATACCAAGTGATCAAAAAAGCGTATGCCCCCCCAAAATAGTACCAATCTAACCGTCATCTCGTCCCGCAAAAAATGAGCCCCTACCTGAGACAATAGTCTAAAAAAATAAAAAAACTACAGCTCTCTGACTATGGAGACACTAAAACATGATTTTTATTTTTTTTGTGCAAAACTTAAATAAATTTTAAAAAGTATACGTTAGATATTGCCGCGTCCGTAACGACCTGCTCTATAAAAATATCACACGATCTAACCTGTCAGATGAATGTTGTAAATAACAAAAAATAAAAACAATGCCAAAACTGCTAGTTTTTGTTACCTTGCCTCACAAAAAGTGTAATATAAAGCTATCAAAAATCGTATGTACCCTAAAATAGTACTAACAAAACTGCCAACTTATCCTGTAGTTTCCAAAATAGGGTCAGTTTTTTGGAGTTTCCTACTCTAGGGGTGCATCAAATGTGACATGGCAACTTTAAATTTTTCCAGTGAAATCTGCCCTGGCATTCCTTTCCTTCTGCGCCCTGCCGTGTGCCTGTACAGGCAGTTTATGATCACAAATGGGACATTTCTGTAAACTACAGAATCAGGGTAATAATTATTGAGTTTTGTTTGGCAGTTAACCCTTGCTTTATTCTCGGAATAAAATGATTTATATGGAAAATCTGCCAAAAAAGTGAAATTCGGAAATTTTGGCTACATTTTTCCTTTAATTCTTGTGGAACACCTAAAGGGTTAATAACGTTGGTAAAACCAGTTTTGAATACCTTGAGGAGTGTGGTTTCTAAAATGGGGTCATTTTTGGGTGGTTTCTTTGATGGAAGCCTTACAAAGTGACTTCAGACCTGAACTGGTCCTTAAAAAGTGGGTTTTGGAAACTTTGTGAAAAATTTCAAGATTTGCTTCTAAATTTCTAAGCCTTCTAACGTCCCAAAAAAATTAAATGTAATTTTCAAAATGATCCAAACCTGAAGTAGACACATAGGGAATGTAAAGTAATAACTATTTTTGGAGGTATTACTATGTATTTTAAAAGTAGAGAAATTGACATTTGGAAATTTGCAAATTTTTCTAAATTTTTGGTAAATTTGGTATTTTTTTTTATAAATAAGAATGAAATATTTTGACTAAAATTTACCACTGTCATGAAGTACAATGTTTTCTCGTCACATAATCTCAGAATGGCCTGGATAAGTAAAAGCTTTCCAAAGTTATTACCACATAAAGTGACAGATGTCAGATTTGAAAAATGGGGCTCCGGCATTTGCTCCAAACTGGCTGTCGCTTGAAGGGGTTAATGCAGATATTGCAGCAACCGGATCTCAACTGAGAACAACACCACACACACAACATGTCAGCAGAAAGTAT
>ONZH01013854.1:0-19658 GCA_900303285.1 Rhinella marina
GGCATGCTGGTTCAGTATGCCTTCAATTTTGAATAAATCCCCAACAGTGTCACCAGCAAAGCACCCCCACACCATCACACCTCCTCCTCCATGCTTCACGGTGGGAACCAGGCATGTAGAGTCCATCCGTTCACCTTTTCTGCGTCGCACAAAGATACGGTGGTTGGAACCAAAAATCTCAAATTTGGACTCATCAGACCAAAGCACAGATTTCCACTGGTCTAATGTTCATTCCTTGTGTTCTTTAGCCCAAGCAAGTCTCTTCTGCTTGTTGCCTGTCCTTAACAGTGGTTTCCTAGCAGCTATTTTACCATGAAGGCCCGTCTCCTCTTAACAGTTGTTGTAGAGATGTGTCTGCTGCTAGAACTCTGTGTGGCATTGACCTGGTCTCTAATCTGAGCTGCTGTTAACCTGCGATTTCTGAGGCTGGTGACTCGGATGAACTTATCCTCCGCAGCAGAGGTGACTCTTGGTCTTCCTTTCCTGGGGCGGTCCTCTTGTGAGCCAGTTTCTTTGTAATGCTTGATGGTTTTTGCGACTGCACTTGGGGACACTTTCAAAGTTTTCCCAATTTTTCGGACTGGCTGACCTTCATTTCTTAAAGTAATGATGGCCACTCGTTTTTCTTTACTTAGCTGCTTTTTTCTTGCCATAATACAAATTCTAACAGTCTATTCAGTAGGATCAGCTGTGTATCCACCTGACTTCTGCCCAACACAACTCATGGTCCCAACCCCATTTATAAGGCAAGAAATCCCACTTATTAAACCTCACAGGGCACACCTGTGAAGTGAAAACTATTTCAGGTGACTACCTCTTGAAGCTCATTAAGAGAATGCCAAGAGTGTGCAAAGCAGTAATCAAAGCAAAAGGTGGCTACTTTGAAGAACCTAGAATATAAGACATATTTACAGTTGCTTCACACTTTTTTGTTAAGTATATAATTCCACATGTGTTAATTCATAGTTGTGATGCCTTCAGTGTGAATCTACAATTTTCATAGTCATGAAAAATACAGAAAACTCTTTGAATGAAAAGGTGTGTCCAAACTTTTGGTCTGTACTGTATATATGATATATATCTAACTCTCACTAAGTGGAGTTCTTTTTTCACAAAAAAAATGTACTAGTACAGCATGCACGCACACAAAAGTCACTACAGTGTAAAAACACTAGCTAAAAACTTATATCTATATATAGAGAGATATGGAGCGCTCTATATATATATATATATTTATATAAAACCCTAACTGTACTTTCTTCTTTTTTGGACAAAAAAAAAGAAAAAAAAAAGCACAAAAAATGATCCCCAGGTGCTGATCAGGCAGGTATGCACTGAAAAGCAGTGGGCGGTCACAGCTCGCACGCAGAAAAAGCGGTGTGGAGCTGGAAAATTGTTAAAAAATAAAAAAAAGACAAAAAACACATGGGAGGGGGTTGGGGGAAGGGAGGGGGGGACAGGGACGGAGGGTGGGTTAGGGATCTGTAACTTCTTCTTTCCTTCTGTTCTTCTTCTTTACAGCAAAAAAAGGAGCGCAGTGGTGGTGCACCACAAGTCCCAGCAAGCCAACAGCACACAGAAAAGGACAGAACCTTCCTGCATGCAGTCTCCAGCTAGAATGGCTGCATGCAGGAAGGTTCTGCCTCTTCCTGTGCAGCTGTAGCGTTGCTACTATTATTCCAAAAAAAAGTTTAAATGATCCAATAAATTTCGTTCCACTTCACAATTGTGACCCACTTGTTGTTGATTCTTCACCAAAAATTTTAAATGTTATATCTTTTTGTTTGAAGCATGAAATGTGGCAAAAGGTTGAAAAGTTCCAGGGGGCCGAATACTTTCGCAAGGCACTGTATGCCTATAGTTTTTACCCCTCTTGGATCATATTGATGTGATACCGCAAAGTGTAATGACAGGCTATACGCTTTTAGGCCTTTTTAAAAAAAAAAATATTTCTGTATTCCTCCAATCGGACATTCTGTTTTCTCCCTCTCCTCCCAACACACACAGGGGTGTACAGCCTTTATCGAGTCACAGGTTCACCCTCCTTTTGAGTGAAATGGTTCTGTTTCAACATTTTCATTGTTTTGCTCACCATGCATTTTTTACAAGGAAAAGAAAACGTTTTGTTCATGTTTCCTACTTTAGATTAGGTAAAGAATAGTTGGCAAGCTGCAGAGTATTTTGCTGGAGTATCTTCATTCACTTTAATAGGAGCAGCGCTGTAGTAACCACTATATAATGGACACTGTATATATCCAGCACTGGAGATACTCAGGCATACTGGCAGGCTGCAGAGTATCAGACCCCCGCTTATATGGCTGGAGTATCTTCATTCACTTTAATAGGAGCAGCGTTGCAGTAACCACTATACAATGGACAATGTATATATTCGGTACTGGTGTAAGAAATAGGATTACTGACACTATTAATATTAAGGCATAATAATATCCTCACGTAAATTCTAGGGGACGGTCAGCGAAGAAAGCACACAACAACAGTGCATAGAAACAAAGAAATTATTATTATTTACAGACCCAAATGAGCCATGTGAAAATAGAAAAATATTAACCAACAATCAAAGAATGGAAAATATAGAACCAACAAATAATCAACACATAATCAAGGGCACAAAAGCAGCAACATGAAGCAGCCTAAAACCAACAGTTCCTATACCGACAATTAGAATGCAACCACATTGATACAAACAGACCTAGAATATTAGAAAGAAAAACACAACAATACAGACGATTCCTCCAAAAATAACCCTATAGCACAATAATCAAACAATAAAGAATCACCATATAGTTACCCAAGGCTGAACTAAGTTCCGTCTGGCCTGGTCTGATGTCCAGAATCCTCCTGGCACCCAACCTGTATGATTTACAGGCTCCTCCCCTCCCTAGGATTCTCTCCTAGGATTCTTCCCTAGGATCCTCTCCTCCTAGGATTCTCCCTAGGATTCTCCTACTTGGATCCTCCTAGGATTCCCCCCTAGGATTCTTCCCAGTGACCATGGCCAAGGCTTTTTTATACTAAATTGTAGCATCCCCTCTGTGAGGTTCCCATGCCAAGATCTCAAGATCCCACGTTAACATTTTACAATTACCTGTCTCTTCCTTGTTTTCACCCAAACGCAAACTACTCAAGTTGGAGACATGTAACCTGGCCACACAATAGTGGGTATTTGCAATGGAATGGGGAAAAAACACTCAGGAGCCTTTGAAATGTAATTCACCAAACATTTCTTCTGGCACCTTGATTACCAATGCAAAGAGGCTTCCTGATATTTCAATTAACCCTGACAAACTGGTTTGAAACCGTATTCAGACCTTTTCATCTATACAGAGTGATTCTCTATTGTTTTACAATTCAGTCTACACCCAAGATTTTATACACTTATAATACATATAGATAGACACTTATATAATACATATGGATAGATATACATTTTATCATAACCCATATCTGTATATCTCTACACTGGAGATACTCAGGAATAGCTGACAGGCTGCGGAGTATTAGACCCCCGCTAATATTGCTGGAGTATACTCATTCACTTTAATAGAAACAGTGCTGTAGTAACCACTATACAATAGACTGCGGTTATTAAAGTGAATGAAGATACTCCAGCAATATCAGTGGAGTCTAATACTCCGCAGCCTGCCAGCTAATCCTGAGTATCTCCAGTAACGGATCTATACATTGACAATTATATAGTGGTTACTGCAGCGCTGCTCCTATTAAAGTGAATGAGGATTCTCCAGCAATATCACCGGGGTCTAATACTCTGCAGCCTGCCAGCTATTCCCGAGTATCTCCAGTATCGGATCTATACATTGTGCATTGTATAGTGGTTACTGCAGCGCTGCTCCTATTAAACTAAATCAAGATACTCCAGCAATAATAGCGTGGGTCTGAAACTCTGCAGCCTGCCCGCTATTCCTGAGTATCTTCAGTACCAGATCTATACATTGTGCATTGTATAGTGGTTACTGCAGCGCTGTTTCTATTAAAGTGAATGAAAATACTCCAGCAATATCAGTGGGGGTCTGATACTCTGCAATCTGCCAGCTATTCCTGAGTATCTCCAGTACCAGATCGATACATTGTGCATTGTATAGTGGTTACTACAGCACTGTTTCTATTAAAATGAATCAAGATACTCCAGCAATATCAGTGGAGTCTAATACTCTGCAGCCTGCCAGCTATTCCTGAGTATCTGCAGTACCGGATCTATACATTGTCTATTGTATAGTGGTTACTGCAGCGCTGCTCCTATTAGGCTCCATTCACGCGTCCTGTTTGTCTTTCCTGATTTTTTCAGGACCCATTGAAATTAATGGATCCAGATCAGGATCAGGATCGAATCAGGAAATAAAAACAGGACGTGTGAATGGAGCCTTAAAGTAAATTAAGATACTCCAGCAATATCAACGGGGTCTAATACTCTGCAGCCTGCCAGCTATTCCTGAATATCTCCAGTACTGGATCTATACATTGTGCATTGTATAGTGGTTACTGCAGCGCTGTTTCTATTAAAGTGAATCAAGATAATCCAGCAATATCAGTGGGGTCTAATACTCCGCAGCCTGCCAGCTATTCCTGAGTATCTCCAGTGCTGGATCTATACATTGTCCATTGTATAGTGGTTACTACAGCGCTGCTCCTATTAAAGTGAATGAAAATGTATAGCTTCGGTACTGGAGATACTTAGGAATAGCTGGCAGGCTGCAGAGTATCAGTCATGGCTGGAGTATAGGGAAATTTCCTGGTGGGCCGATGCCCAGGGGACTGGCCAGTGGAAGATTTTGGGATGTATTTTGTGCTGGACTGTGGTATTTGGCTTTGTTGGGGTTGTATAATGTGCCCCAATATGGTATTGCTGGCACTGCCTTCTAATAATTGGGACCCGACTACAAAATAGGGCCACTTTTAGAATTTTTTTCAGGGCCAGTTTAAGTTCCCGGTCCGCCCCGGGACAATGTATATATCCGGTACTGGAGATACTTGGGAATAGCTGGCAGGCTGCGGAGTATCAGACCCCGTTGATATTGGTGAACTATACTGGGATGCTAGCAATACAATAATTCAACAAAAGCCCTCTAAGGGTTAACCCTGTTCACACCACTATTTGTAGTAATAAGCACGGGGGGTGTGCACGAGAACGAATAGTTAGGCCTCTTTCACACGGGCGTCACGGATTCAGTCCGGAAGCGTTCTGGAAAATCCGCATGCAATCGCAGTCAGTTTTGACTGCGATTTCGTACGTTCGTTCAGTTTTATTCTGCGTGGGTGCGAAGCATTTTGACGCGTTTTCACGCGCGTGATAAAAAACTGAATGTTTACAAACAACATCTCTTAGCAACCATCAGTGAATCACGCATTGCATCCGCACTTATTCGTTATTCACGCAGTCCCATTCACTTCAATGGGGCCAGGGCTGCGTGAAAAACGCAGAATATAGAACATGCTGTGATTTTCACGCAACGGCGAACTGATGCGTGAAAAACATCGCTCATGTGAAAAGCCCCATTTAAATGAATGGATCAGGATTCAGTGCGGGTGCAATGCGTTCGCATCACACATTGCACCCGCATGGAAATCTCGCCCGTGTGAAAGGGGCCTTACATGGACACAAGCAGCCTCCACTGAGGATGAGTCTCGGAAACATACAGGGCCACAGTATGGCGGTAAGGTGCCTGGCTCCGGCTTGGTATCGGACCTCACAATATGCCGAATTTCGGGGGGGCGGAGTCTGACCGCTGCAGGAGACAGTCGAATGTAAGCTTGGCTCCTCCATAGCGACTATACCACCAGCCTAAACTCAGCTTTTCTAGCGGTCATCATGGCCAAATATGGCAGGGACAAGAGGCTAGACCACCCTGGACCTCCGCAGCAGCAAAAACCGCCACAAGATCTCCACAGGTTCTTGCAGCAAAGGCCATCCGGAGCTCAGCCCCGTCCACCCAAGATGGCGCAGGAAGACTGGGCGGGAATTGAGAGCGCAGAGGAGTCGGAACAGCACAGCATAGAAGCGAGGGACCGAGGAGACAGTGAGTTGGCGGCCACTTCAAAAACTTTCTTTAGGGAAACAGTTGCCAAAGCTCTTCAACCCCTTCTCTCTGAACTCTCCGAAATTAAAACGGAGATTAAGCAAATAGGAACCAGAGTAGAGACACTGGAAGCGACATGCGCAAGCATCGTCACTCACTCCTCGGCCCTAGAAATGAGGTCCTCTACCCATATTGGGCACCTCAATAAAGCGCTTATTTTGATAGAAGACCAGGAAAATAGGAATAGGAGACGCAATATCCGCATCAAAGGCCTACCCGAGTCCTGGTCTTCAGACTCCCTACCTAAAGTGGCGAAATAGATATTCACGCACCTGTTGGGAGAAGAAGAGGCAAGAAAAGTGGTTATTGAGAGGATCCATAGGGCCCTGAGACCTAAACCCCAACAGTCAGAGCCTCCGAGAGATGTACTTTGCGGCCTACTGTCATATGTGGACACCAATAGAATCCTACAGGCTGCGAGGGAAAAGGCACCAGTGCTCTATGATGGCGTAGCGCTTGCTCTATATCAGGACATTGCACCATCCATCCTGGCAAAAAGACGCATACTTCGTCCTCTGCTTGAACAACTGCGGGAGAAGAAGATTATGTATTCCTGGCTCTATCCCTTTGGCCTAGCGATCTTCCATAATGGCAGGCGCCTAAGAGTTAATCACCCTGGCGATCTAGGGGAAGTGTGGTGTATTTGTGGAATACAACCAATACAAATTCCCTTCTGGCTGCCTTTGGATGAAGGGGATCCGTTACCTGCGTTACCGCGCCTGGAACAGTGGCAGCTGGTTTCCAAGAACAGACGCCAGAAGACGGGGCCTCAGTCTCTTAGAACACGGCCCGATCCGATCTGATGAGATTGTGAAGACATGGGCATCATTCTTCTTCTTAATTCTCGACTGAGAGTTGACCTGGGCGGCTCTTCTCCGGCATAGAGACTCTCTCCACCCCCCCACCCCCCCGTTTTGTTTTATTTTTTGATATATTTTTTGTGTTTTTCTGTTATCTCTCTTTTCCAACATGTCTTTTCAGCAGGGACTGCCGTGTGGATGCGGTCACTAGAACTCTCGTATCGCCATGGCAGGACTTGCTGGAACTTTCTTCTATTCTTGGGGCACACCAGAACGCACAATATGGAGACAAGAATATCCATATACTTGGACTCTCAGGTTTTGCTTTATACTTAGATAATACTATTCATCCCAAGTCCTTCAATACCTACCTTCTGGTACAATCCATATTTCTATTACTAGTATGTTTGGGACTGCTGGATTGTTTGTGTCCTTCCCCCCTTCCTGTTCCCCCCCCTCTCTCTCCCCCCCCCCCCCCCGTTTAAAAAAAAATCCCACCCACCCTCATACATTAGAGTGTGTTTCTGTGTCGGGGTCTAGCTGGATCCCTGGCTGCTGGAATGGACGTTTTTGACGTCCTGATGAAGAGATATCTCTCCGGCTGTACCTAGGGGAGACACTCGGTTGTCATATTATCAGTGCTCTCTTCATGATTGTTTCCTACTCCCTTGATATGGGAGACTGGTTGATGATGGTTATTAAGAATCATTGATGATTAATGTAGTTTATTGGCTATGTTCTGTTATATTTGCCTCTTGCACATGCTTTTTCTTTGCACTAGCTATGTTACACATACTTGAAATGTCTAAATTACTTGTCTATAGATGACACCAGTTACATTCTAATAGGCTGGCTGGTATGTTGCTCTACTATCGGTCAGGACAGTTGCATCTGTCTTTACTTGTTTTACCAACCCCGTACACATACCTGGCAAACTCTTTTTTGCCTATTACCCCAATATTTTTATTTCCTTTTCCAGAACCACACATAGAGTTCTGAGAGTTTCATTCCCTATCCGCATTCCTGCTCTTTACCCTTCTCCAATTCCCTGATCTCGATCCCCTCCCCCCCATGGATTGCTCTATTACAACTTTTAATGTTAAGGGCCTCAATTCCCCTAACAAACGGAGTCACATATTACTCCTACTGAAGAAACTTAAAACCCATATAGCTTTTCTACAAGAAACTCATTTTTAGGTCACATCGCATACCTAAACTTCCCAAATCTCAATTTAATCAGTGGTTCCATAGTTGCCACCCCACATCAGCCTCCAAGGGAGTGACCATCGCCTTTCATAACTCCATCCCATTCGTCTTAAAACAACAATATACAGACGCTGAGGGACGTATTCTCCTTCTAAAAGGTGAAATTGGCTCTAAAATATTCACTTTTGCCAATTTTTACGTCCCTAATACTGGTCAGGTGTCTTGGATACTTAAAGCCTTAGATGTGCTACATCTGTTTGCCGAAGGTCCCATTGTCCTAGGAACTGATCTCAACCTAGTGCTGAACCCATTGTTAGACTCTTCCACCAACAAATCCCACATATCAACCAAATACCTGAACAGGATTAACACTAAATTACATGATCTCAATGTCTGGAGAGTCAATAATCCTACGACAAAAGACTACACGTTTTTCTCAACCCCTCATAATTCATTCCAAAGACTGGACTATATTTTTGTCTCGGCATCTGCTCTCACCCTCTTTTCTGACCCTGAATTAGGTGTAATCACGATTTCGGATCATGCCCCGTGTAGGGTCATATGTCACATGTCCCAGCTACCACAAAGGGATTGGATATGGAGGATTAATGAATCTCTCATATTCAAAGGAGAACCAGGAATATCTGAGAAAAAACTTACAGCTTTTCTTTGACACCAATTCTTATACCCCGGTATCCCCGTCTATACTTTGGGAAACTCACAAAACGTACATGAGAGGCATATTGATATCACTAGCCACAAGAGATAAAAAAGAAAAACAGAAGAAAATAGATGCTATGTTGAAGAGGATAAGTGAGGTTGAGACGTCATTAAAACGCGCATTCACCCAAGTATCTAAAGATGCACTGAAAAGCTTGCAATCCCAGCTGAGGGACATCTTGGATTTAAGACAAGCCAAACACCAGTTATACTTCAGACACAAGCTATACCTTCACGGTAATAAGGGTAGCAAGTTAATGTCAGCACTAATAAAGAAACACAGAGACAAGACGTTTATCAGTCAGATTCAGAGTTCTCAAGGAGTGAACCACACAAAGACTGAAGATATTGCTAAGGCCTTTCACGCCTTTTATATGGATCTTTATAACATACCAAATCCTCCAGATGGCGCTTCTCTCACTCACATTAATACCTTCTTAGACACACTTAAACTTCCAAAAATTTCGAACCCAGACACCACAAAACTCCTTGAATCAGTAACACATAAGGAGGTGGAAAACATTTTACGTAGCTTCCCCTTGGGGAAAAGCCCTGGACCAGATGGGTTTACCCTAATATATTATAGAAAACATGAGGATATCTTAATACCCCATTTAGCTAACCTATGTAACCATCTACTGCAGGGAGGTACACTTACGAAGCAGGCACAGGAGGCTCATATTACCCTTATCCACAAACCTGGAAAGGATCCCAAAGCCTGTAGCAATTATCGCCCCATTTCTCTACTGAATATAGATCTCAAAATCTGGGCCAAGTTACTGGCAAGGAGGATTAGTCCTCTGCTTCCTAACATTGTTGGGAAGGAACAGGCTGGCTTTCTGAGGGGTAGAGAGGGCAGAGACAATTCATGTAAACTCATCCATGCCATTCAGATTGCGCACCAGCGAAGGCTGCCCCTGGCATTACTAGGGGTCGATGCAGAAAAAGCTTTTGACCGGGTGAGGTGGTCATAGTAACATAGTAACATAGTTTGTAAGGCCGAAAAAAAGACATCTGTCCATCCAGTTCAGCCTGTTTTCCTACAAGTTGATCCAGGGGAAGGCAAAAAGGTCCTTCATGAAAGCAATGCTTCACAAGCTAGGTTTTCCCACTCAATTGATCTCTGCCATCTTTACTCTTTATCACCAACCCCATGCAAGGATCAAAGTGAATGTCACTCTGTCGCCAGTTTTTAATATTAGCAATGGAATGCGACAAGGCTGTCCACTTTCGCCGACTTTATTTGTCCTGGTTATGGAAGCCTTGCTCCAATCTGTCCGGCAGAGTGCCATCATCAAAGGCTTTTCTTCGGGCCCAGTCACTCTTAAATGCATAGCATTCGCAGATGATTTGCTTTTCTTGTTATCAAACCCTATGGAGGACCTCATAGCTCTCACGGCTATGTTAGATAACTTTGGCCTTCTCTCTAACTTTAAAGTTAACATCTCAAAATCTGAATTACTCAATATAAATATCCCGGAACATAGAGTTGCAGAGCTACGTAGGCATTTCTCCTTCCCCTGGGCCAATGCCTCTCTATAAAGTACCTAGGAGTCCAAATAGCTACCCGTCCTACAGGCCTATATGCATTGAATTACCTACCTCTCTTAAAAGATATTAAACAACTCCTGAAGGGACTATGATTTTCCCTACATCTCATGGATGGGGCGAAAAAACTTATTAAAAACCTATATTCTCCCCAAAATCCTATACACCTTTTCGATGCTACCCATTCACCTACCAGCATCCTTCTTTGGCACCCTTCGATCTCTATTTAGTTCCTTCCTATGGCGGAAAGAGAGACCGAGGCTCACTTACTCTCTACTTATAAAATCTAGAGAGCATGGTGGTATGGGTTTGCCAGATTTGACTTCCTATTACAGGGCAATACACCTGAACAGGTGGGCAGAACTTATTATCCTTGCAGAAATATGGATCTTGACAAGTGGGCTCAACAAGCCATAGATATTCCGCTAGTACAGGCTTTATGGCTACCTAGTACCCGTAATGTCTCTCCATCCGTTCCGGACCCACTTGTAAGGGGAACGTGTGCAGTTTGGGGAGCTTTGCGCGACTCCATAATTCCCTTCCCATCGCCCCTACTGCCAGCACATCTCATACCAATTGTACTCACCACCATTGACTCTCCCTACGCAGACTTCTGGATTAAACTACGTTCTATCACTATTAGGGATCTCTTCCCCACAGGAACCCCTCCTTCACTTTCGATTTTACAAGACTTGATGCAGAATGACCACATAATGCCCCTGCATGTTGCTCATTTCAATAAAATTGTGACAGCATTCCTCAAGGAATATTCATTCCACAGGGCGCTCACTCCCTTGGAGGCTGATCTCTCCTCCAGTCAGGCTAACTCCAGAAAAGTCAGTAGGATGTACACATCATTGATCAACCCACCCTCTCCATCTAAACCGACCTTTATCCACTCATGGGAAAAGGAACTATCTATTTCACTTACAGACCAAGAAGTGCAAACCATCCTGAGGAACGCACATGGTTTTTCTCCTTGTGTGCGTATGCAGGAGAATCATTATAAATTGCTCACTCGCTGGTACAAAACCCCGGAATTTCTATATGAACATAATCTTTCACCCACGAACCTATGTTGGAGATGTGGCTCCCAGATTGGTTCCCTCTCCCACATATGGTGGAATTGCGATCTAATAAAACCCTTTTGGTCACAAGTGGAGAAGGTTATTAGGTCATTATGCACCCCACTCATTCAGATAACTCCTGATTATGTGCTATTGGCCAGACCTAGTGATTCTTATAAACCTTCTAGACTGAACCTAATCACACATCTCATAGCAATTGCCAAATCACTAATCCAGCATTGGCTCAGTATTGAGCCCCCTACCATTGATGAATGGGAAGAAAAGGTTAACCAAATATGTAAATTTGAAGAGTTTTCAAGTTTGGCTAACAGATCTAGAGACAAATATCTGAAAGTGTGGTCTGCGTGGAGAGATGTATATTTTCCTGTCCTCTAACCGGTACATGCCTTGGAGTTTATTCTAACCCCCCCCCCTTTTTATGTGCTTCACTACCCTTTACTGTATACTGTTTGCACAACGTATATGCATATTTAAGTAAGCAGAAATGATACCTCACAGCCTTACAACTGTATATACATGATTATGTATAATTGCAATCCCCCCCCTTGCTTCCCCATCTCTACCCTTTCCACCCCCCCCCTCCCACCTACCATTTTTCTTTTCCCCAATTTCAAATTTAAACCGCACCATATCTAGTTTGTATACTGTTACAAATTTCATTAATGTTTTTACTAATGAAAAATACGATATCCTTTAATGTATGTCAAGCTTATCTTATGGCGTGAAAAATAAAGAATTTACAAGAAAACAATATGCCGGATTTCTTCACGCAGCCCATCAGGAAGGGTATCAGACCCCGCTGATTATTGCTGAAGTATCCTCATTCACTTTAATAGGAGCAGCGCTGCAGTAACCACTATATAATGGACAATGTATAGATCCGGTACTGGAGATACTCAGGATTAGCTGGCAGGCTGTGGAGTATTACAGGGGTACGGTATTTGGCCACAGCACACAACCGGTTTCAGTGGGAGCGCGTCTCGGTGATGCCCTCCACCATGGAAATCCAGATGATCACTTTTCAAAATTGAGAGACAGCACTCCAGTTACAATTAATTTATCGTATTTTTATTTATTTTTAATTTTGCATTTTCAACACCCAGTGGTACCAAAGCAGCAACGTTTCGGGCCCAGTGACGGTGCCCTTCGTCAGGCTTAATATCTGCAAAACAATTGCTCGGGCTGTTCGGCGTCCATGTGATTGTGATTCGGCTGTGGAGTATTAGACTGATATTGCTGGAGTATCTTCATTCACTTTAATAGGAGCAGCACTGCAGTAACCACTATACAATGGACAATGTATAGATCCAGCACTGGAGATACTCAGGAATAGCTGGCAGGCTGCAGAGTATTAGTCATGGCTGGAGTATAGGGAAATTTCCCGGTGGGCCGATGCCCAGGGGAGGATTTTGGGATGTATTTTGTGCTGGACTGTGGTATTTGGCTTTGTTGGGGTGGTATAATGTGCCCCAATATGGTATTGCTGGCCCTGCCTTCTAATAATTTGGACCCGACTATAAAACATGGCCACTTTTAGAATTTTTTTCAGGGACGAGGCTGAAGTTGGTTTCTTATTTGGCCAGTTTCTTATTCACATCATTTTTAATTTATTTAAGGATTTGAGGACACCTTATCAACAGTGCAATAAAAAGTTGCAGTGAGCCGAGCTTAATGTAAATCAGTTGAAAGCAGCATGAAAATCCAAAAGATGGGCACAAAATGGGCATCGAAGTAGGCACAAAGTGTGATTTAAAGAGTTAATGAATTTGGGCCAGAAATCTTGCACTGACAACATACAAAGGGTGGTGCCCCGCAACAGATAGACTGTAGTTCAGCCTGGCCCAAACAGATTTTGGGCATGAAAACTGGCATCAAAGTGGGCAGACAGGCACTTTTCACTGATTTGAATAAGTGATGTTTTTAAGGGGTTAAATGAATTTGGGCCGGAGATTCTCACACTGCCAACATAAAGAGGGTGATGCCCCGCAACAGATAGACTGTAGTTCAGCCTGGCCCGAACAGGTTTTGGCCATGAAAACTGGCATCAAAGTGGTAAACAGGCACTTTTCACTGATTTGAATAAGTAACTTTTGTTTTTAAGGGGTTAAATGAATTTGGGCCAGTGATCTCGCACTGCCAACATACAAAGGCTGATGCCTGCATCAGATAGACTGGAGTTCAGCCTGGCCCAAACAGGTTCTGGGGATGAAAACTGGCATCAAGTGGGCAGACAGGCACTTTTCACTGATTTGAATAAGTAACTGATGTTTTTAAGGGGTTAAATGAATTTGGGCCAGAGATCTCGCACTGCCAACATACAGAGAGTGGTTCCCCGCATCAGATATAGTGGCATTCAGCCTGGCCCGAACATGTTCTGGACATGAAAACTGGCATCAAAGTGGGCAAACAGGCACTTTTAACTGAGTTGAATAAGTAACTGATGTTTTTAAGGGGTTAAATGAATTTGGGCCAGAGATCTCGCCACTGCAAACTTACAGAGGGTGATGCCCCGCATTAGATAGACTGGGGTTCAGCCTGGCCTGAACAGGTTCTGGGCATAAAAACTGGCATCAAAGTGGGCAGACAGGCACTCTTCAATGATTTGAATAAGTAACTGATGTTTTTAAGGGGTTAAATGAATTTGGGCCAGTGATCTCGCACTGCCAACATATGCAGGGTGAAGCTTGGCATCACATAGACTGGAGTTCAGCCTGGCCTGAACAGGTTCTGGGCATGAAAACTGGCCATCAAAGTGGACAGACAGGCACTTTTCACTGATTTGAATAAGGAACTGATGTTTTTAAGGGGTTAAATGAATTCGGGCCAGAGATCTCGCACAGCCAACATACAGAGGGTAATACCCCACTTCAGATACAGTGGAGATCAGCCTTGCCTGAACTGGTTCTGGGCATGAAAACTGGCATCAAGGTGGGCAGACAGGCCACTTTTCAATGATTTGAATAAGTAACTGATGTTTTCCTCCACAGCGGACACCATGAGGAGGATTCCCCCCGCCCCCCCAGGGACAGGAAACAACAGAGAATCTTTAAAATCACGCCCCTCCTCTTACCTCTCAGTTGTTTCCTGTCCCTTGGGAGACGTACGGAATCTTTTCCTTAGGTGCCGTGCAGCCTGGAGGAGTTCTGGGGAATCCCTAGTTTAGCTAGGAGGGCTGCACGAGGATCCAGGGGTAAGTGCCGACAAAGGTCTCCCTGGATCTCAGGTGTAACTCCTCCAGTGGAGGCTGCCCCGGGTCGTCTTCCCCGCTCTCCGGAAGAGGAAGCAGGGTCGCGCGTGCCGCAGAGGGGTGGGATTCCCTTGAGGCAGGGGAATCCCATTCACTTCCGGTCGCCGCGGAGGAATGGAGATGACGTCATTGGCGTGACCAGAAGTGCGTGGCAGCGGCGGGAAATTTGAATTTTTTGACACAGATTAAAAGGCTGGGAAGACTGTTGAGTGTTACCAACTTGTTAAAATGGATGCTGCTAGCCAGAAGCCTATGTCTGCTGCCGCTGCTGTTGCTAAGCCTCCTATTGCCCCTGACCCTGCAGGAGCCTCAAGCCCGGTTTGTCCCTCACTCTTGCCTCTTAGGCCCCTTTCACACGAGCGAGTTTTCCGCGCGGGTGCAATGCGTGACGTGAACGCATAGCACCCGCACTGAATCCTGACCTATTCATTTCAATGGGTCTGTGTACATGAGCGTTTTTTTTCACGGCATCAGTTCTGCATTGCGTGAAAACGCAGCATGTTCTATATTCTGCGTTTTTCACGCAGCCCTGGCCCCATAGAAGTGAATGGGGCTTTAGTGAAAAACGCATTGCATCCTGAAGCAAGTGCGGGTGCAATGCGTTTTTCACTGATGGTTGCTAAGAGATGTTGTTTGTAAACCTTCAGTTTTTTATCACGCGCGTGAAAAACGCATCAAAACGCATCGCACCCGCGCGGAAAAAACTGAACAACTGAACGCAATCGCAGACAAAACTGACTGAACTTGCTTGCAAAATGGTGCGAGTTTTCCTGAACGCACCCTGAACGCATCTGACCTAATCCGTGACGCTCGTGTGAAAGAGGCCTTAAAGTAAAGGTATTTATTTTCTGGTTAGAGGGTTTATGATTTATTCATATTGTTTCAGGGTACTTCTACTAAACATCTGGTTAGAAAATGCCCTTTATGTGCTAAGGCTCTTTCTTCTCATATAAAAAGCCAGTCTGCAAAAAGTTACTGAGAAGATTGTTACAGAAGAATCCCCTTCCTTCCTTAATAATTTGAAGTCTTTGATAAGAACAGAAGTATCGTCTGTCATTAAGAAACGTTTGCCTGATTCTAATGTCTGCTATCCCTCTAGCTCTAAAGCTGTCCCGCAAGTGACAGAACAACCATCTGACCCTCCAATATCTGAGGATGTGGAGGAGCAGAATCTGAATCAGAGGAATGAAACCGGTCGTCCATATTGTTGTCCAGAGGACACTGAATCTTTACTCAAAGCTATAAGAGCCACGATGGGTATTGAAGAGGTTAAGGAGACATTATCGGTTCAGGACCAGAATGTTTCAAGGGTTTAGGAGAGAAAAAGAATCAGAGTCTTTCCAGTCCATAATACCATTAAGGAGTTGATACAGAAAGAATGGAATGAACCTGACAAGAGAGCTTCTCTGAGGATGATTCTAATCTGTGGGATAGTGTTCCAAAAGTGGATGCCCCTTTAGCTAAAATCTCAAAAAAATCCTCTCTCCCCTTTGAAGACTCGGGTATGCTCAAGGATGCTATGGATAGAAAAGCAGATGGTCTGTTAAGAAGGTCTTGGGAGACGTCCACAGCTATGCTAAGACCGAGTATTGCTGCCACCTACACAGCCAGAGCTTTAGGGTATGGATGACGCAGTTAGAAAACCATCTAGCAGCGGGTACCCCTAGGGAAGATATCCTTGCATCCATTCCCACACTTAGACGCTTCTGTGGAGCTGGTAAAGATGTCAGCTAGAGCAGCCACCCAGTCCAACTCTGTAAGAACAACAGTCTGGCTAAAAACTTATAGTGGGGATTCTGGTTCAAAGTCTAAACTTTGCTCTCTTCCCTGTGAAGGTGATTGGTTGTTTGGGTCTAGCTTGGATGACGTCTTGGAAAAGGCGTCTGATAAAAAGAAAGGGTTTCCGGTGGAGTCCAGATTCTTCCAACAGCGCCATTCCTTTCGTTCCCAGAAAAGAGGTTATCCAGACTACAAGAGAAGAGGTACATCTGACAGGGGATCTTTTTACAGAGGAAGGGGTAGATGTTTCCTTTTCAATCCCAACAGTTCAGATAGACGCCAGGCTTCCAGTGGGAGGAAGATTGAAGTTCTTTGTTCAGAAGTGGCAAAAAGTATCCCTTTCTCCCTGGGTGATAGACCTAATTTCATCAGGTTATAGTCTGGAATTTGCAGAAAAGCCTCCATCCAGATTTCTTGTCATCAGGAAATCTCCAGTACCAACAAGCCCTGGAAGAAGAGATATCCTCACTACTGCAAAAAGAAGTCCTAGTTCCAGTCCCCAGTAATCAACAAGGAAAGGGATTTTATTCTCCTATGTTCCTAATAAGAAAACCAAATGGAACATTTCGGACTATTTTCAATCTGAAGGGTCTGAACCTATACCTAAGATACAAAAAATTCAAGATGGAGACAATAAAATCAGCCATCTCTACCCTGACCAAGGATTGTTTCATGGCATCGATCGACCTGAGCAATGCTTACTATCATATCCCGATCAGCAGAAGCTCCCAGAGGTTCTTGAGAGTAACTCTGTACATGAAAGGGGAATTGAGGCATTTTCAATTTCAGGCTCTCCTGTTCGGCCTGGCAGCAGCTCCTCGAGTATTTACCAAATCTTCAAGGCATTCATCTAGTTCCATACTTGGACGATCTTCTGATCTTGGCCCAGCAGAAACAGCTGCTGGTAACCCACATCCAGACGGTATGCAGTCACCTGTCAGACCTAGGCTGGCTGTTAAATCAGCAAAAATCAGACCTACAGTTAGGGCCAGAAATATTTGGACAGTGACACAAGTTTTGTTATTTTAGCTGTTTACTAAAACATGTTCAGAAATACAATTATATATATAATATGGGCTGAAAGTGCACACTCCCAGCTGCAATATGAGAGTTTCCACATCCAAATCGGAGAAAGGGTTTAGGAATCATAGCTCTGTAATGCATAGCCTCCTCTTTTTCAAGGGACCAAAAGTAATTGGACAATGGACTCTAAGGGCTGCAATTAACTCTGAAGGCGTCTCCCTCGTAAACCTATAATCAATGAAGTAGTTAAAAAGGTCTGGGGTTGATTCCAGGTGTGTGGTTTTGCATTTGGAAGCTGTTGCTGTGACCAGACAACATGCGGTCAAAGGAACTCTCAATTGAGGTGAAGCAGAACATCCTGAGGCTGAAAAAAAAGAAAAAAAATCCATCAGAGAGATAGCAGACATGCTTGGAGTAGCAAAATCAACAGTTGGGTACATTCTGAGAAAAAGGGAATTGACTGGTGAGCTTGGGAACTCAAAAAGGCCTGGGCGTCCATGGATGACAACAGTGGTGGATGATCTCCGCATACTTTCTTTGGTGAAGAAGAACCCGTTCACAACATCAACTGAAGTCCAGAACACGCTCAGTGAAGTAGGTGTATCTGTCTCTAAGTCAACAGTAAAGAGAAGACTCCATGAAAGTAAATACAAAGGGTTCACATCTAGATGCAAACCATTCATCAATTCCAAAAATAGACAGGCCAGAGTTACATTTGCTGAAAAACACCTCAAGAAGCCAGCTTAGTTCTGGAAAAGTATTCTATGGACAGATGAGACAAAGATCAACCTGTACCAGAATGATGGGAAGAAAAAAGTTTGGAGAAGAAAGGGAATGGCACATGATCCAAGGCACACCACATCCTCTGTAAAACATGGTGGAGGCAACGTGATGGCATGGGCATGCATGGCTTTCAATGGCACTGGGTCACTTGTGTTTATTGATGACATAACAGCAGACAAGAGTAGCTGGATGAATTCTGAAGTGTACCAGGATATACTTTCAGCCCAGATTCAGCCAATATTTTGTTTGGGTTATGTTTATTTGTCCAATTACTTTTGAGCTCCTAAAATGTGGAGTGTTTGTAAAGAAATGTGTACAATTCCTACATTTTCTATCAGATATTTTTGTTCAACCCCTTCAAATTAAATGTTACAAATCTGCACTTGAATTCTGTTATAGAGGTTTTATTTCAAATCCAATGTGGTGGCATGCAGAGCCCAACTCGCGAAAATTGTGTCACTGACCAAATATTTCTGGCCCTAACTGTAGTGCCTTCCAAACAAAAGGTATTCTTGGGTATCCTGTTAGACTCCTCAAACATGACATCCTTTCTTCCAGTAGAAAAGCAAGAAGCCTTAAGGAGTCAAGTGTCCAGTTTCCATGGCAGAAGGTCGGTGTCCATCAGGGAAAAGATGAAGTTATTGGGGTCTCTAACTACTATGATTCCAGCAGTCCTGTGGGCCCAGAACCATTCCCGTCCTCTTCAGCAATTTCTCCTATCTGTATGGGACAAATCTCAGAGGACCTTGGACAAGAAAAATAAAATACCACAAGAGGTAAAGGATTCTCTGACTTGGTGGATGATGACAAAAAACCTGACAAAAGGGGTTCCTTGGAGACCAACACAGTTAGTGATCACCATGGATGCAAGCGGTCACGGTTGGGGAGCCCATTTAGGGAACCAGTTTGTGCAAGGTACTTGGAACCTTGCGCAGAAAGAGACATCGTCCAACCAGAGAGAATTGCTGGCGGTCTACAAAGCACTGGTAGCCCTGTCAGAACAGATATGGGGACATCATGTGAAGATTTTATCGGACAATGAAGGAGATATAAATATTAATATATCAATATTTCTATTAAATATTAAGAATTAATATTCATAAATATTTATATTCTAACGTGAATATTAATATTTTCTATTAAAAACGGCCATACCAATATTCACTCACGTGGCCATCAGTACGGTATTATGTTTTCCTTCTATAATGTTCCGTTAAGGTACAATATTGATAATAGCGTCAGATCTGACTTCAACAATCAAATATTATAATACAACACAGTCTCAACACACTCACGCTAGGCTGTATTGTATTCATCTGTACCTTAACTGTAACGTTTCCCTGTTCCTTTA
>ONZH01013855.1:0-35034 GCA_900303285.1 Rhinella marina
TTTCTGAGCAGTTTGTGTCAGATAAATCAGAACGGCAGCCCCTGGCCAAGCGGCTGCGGTTAATAGTTTGGAGGGCGGACGGGCCGGCATTAGATGGCTGTGCAGGGAAAGGATGTTCTTGTTCGGTTGATAAAGTTTCCCATGACCTCGCGGGTTTGAAGGGATCTGGTGACAGATGTTTTGCATTAACATTATATGTGAAGGGCGCCGCACATTATCAATGAAGTAAATAAGACGCCAAGAACAAAACGTCTATTTATAATATCACTCACTGTGCAGAGGCTTAACCCCTCGCTGCATATCTTCCAGGACTGATCCTTAAAGGGATAATGCCTGCATTAGCCTAGAGCAGGGGTACTCTTTGTTAAGGTGCATATACCTGGGTCTGCTGTCAGATGAAGGTCTGAGCCATGCAAAAAAAAAAAAACAAACAGAAGTCAGGACAACATCAGTGGTAAGAAGCACACTACAGTACCTTACTTTTTTTCTAAAAATATACCCCAACTCTAATCCCACCCAATCCCCTTAGTGCCCAACAGAATAACAATGCCCCTTAGTGCCTCGGCACACAGTATGATGCTCTCTTTAGTTCCCCCTCACAGTGATGCTCCCTTATGTGATGCTCTCTCACAGTGATGAACCCTCACAGTTCATCACTGTGAACTATGGCTGTACCCTCATGTGATGGCCGCTCACAGGGTTGTCCCCTTAAAGAGGTTGTCCTACGAAAAATATTCTTCAGTTCAAACCAGCACCTTGATCTGAATAGTTTTATAATTGCATGTAATTAAAAAGTTAGTATAGCCACTGAGTTATTCAATACAACACATGTGTATAGCGCCACCTGCTGTTTGTTTTTTCTTATTTCTTTGTCCAGCTCACTGAGATGGTCGCACATGCTCAGTTTCATCCTTTAACTGCTTGCTGAGTTGTGATAGGGAGAACATGGACATGCTTCCTGAGCTGTGATAGGGACAGCATAGACACGCCCCCTGAGCTACAACAGAAAAGACACTCCTCTTGAGCCACCAGTTTGATGTAAATGTAGCAGAGCTGGTGCTAGCGTTGTAAAAAAGAGATTATCATGTACTTTATGATGTCTGACTTTCATTTTTTAGATTAATCATGGGATAATCCTGTTATGTGATACCTGCTCAAGTGATGTTCCCTCAGAGTGATGCTCACTCACAGCAACGCCTCCTCCAACGATGACTCCTCAAGTAATCCCACCTCACTTGCCCCTCAAAGAGTGCAGACTGATCCCCTTTATGTGTCCCCCACTAAACAATACTTCACATTGCCTAAAATTTAAATAGGCAGCAGGGAGTAGATGGCTTCCTGCTTCACCATTGCATTGAACTGTATCTGTGTCTTTAGGATGCAGATACAGTTGAAAGTGAGTCATGAAGGGTCCTGGACATCTGGCATCCCGGGTCCTCCATTTGAGTACTTCTGGCTTAGACGTTTGTACTCCATGTTTCATTTACTAAAAATGCAGTGTAGTAGTGTCCAGATAAGTGCTCCTTTGTGACTGCAGACCAAAACATTTCCCCTGCAATGATGTTTTTTAGCAGTAGGTTGTTATTGGAAACAGGTCTCAAGCAGAGGACAGAGAAGGCAGTTAGTTTTCTAAATCAGCTGATGTAAAAAGAACCCTTTCCAGAATGCAATCGCTAGAATAAGCTCCATGTAGACAGTGAATAAGCAAGGAATTCTAGGAAATTTCAGCTCTGAAGCTGTATAAAGGCAAGTACAGCTCTGGAATATAATACAGGATATAAGTCCAGATCAATAATGTATCTATACAGATGCATGCATGTATACAGTGACTGCACCAGCAGAATAGTGAGTGCAGCTCTGCAGTATAATACAGGATGTAACTCAGGATCAGTACAGGATAAATAAAGTAATGTATGTACACAGTGACTTCGCCAGCAGAATAGTGAGATCCCAAAGGTTGCAGGTTCCATACTGCAAAGCTCAAAAATGCATTTACTGTAAACTTATCATATTGTATGAGCACATTGTAGTAAACGGCTATATTTTTAGCCACCACTAGATGAGACTGTTATCACCCACTATATAAGGAAGGTAGAACATTTTAGAAGGGGTAGTTGATTCCAGTCTAAGGGAGAGTCTAGCCTAACTAGGGCTAGAGAGTGAAAGCACATGAGAAAATGTGAAGCTGATAGGCCAGCTCATCCTGGATCTGGATCCACTCAGGATAGAGCCAGAATACCTACGGAAGCTGGACCAGATGTCAGAGAGGTATAGAAAAAAATCTGCAGAAGTAACTGGTCTCCAAAGGACTTATAGATTCTATGGCGACCATCACCGGAGGAGCCTTAGGTGCCTGAGCACACTACACACTCGGTGCCTTGCGCTGTAAAACCACCAACACAAAGGGCATCTTGACCACCATCAAGTAAGAGGATCCCAAGAACCGGAGTGTGCCCCAAAGGTAAGAATCGCTGCATCCTTCCCACCACTGCACAAGTCCAAGGGACTTCAGAACCGTGAGAACAACTACTACTGCACCCATCCACGCCACATCTGCACTCACGAACACCTGTGCAGAACTCTGCAGGTACACATGGACTCCCAGCAGAATAGTGAGTGTAGCTCTGGAGCCTAATACAGGATGTAACTCTGGTTCACTACCAGATAAGTAAATTGGAATCCATCTGTGGCATTTCCCATCATGCATTCTGTTTTCTTTGCTGCTGGCGATCTGAGAAGATTTCATGTGGTTCATATTAAACCTGTAATCAGGGGACACTTAAAGGTGCAGATGATTATGGGAAATGGTCTCTTTTTTATTGTTTTTCCCACAGAATCTTATCCATTTTTCTGAGAATCTTCAGAGATGTCAGGGAGCAGCTGCTGCCCAGAGTGTCCCGTGTCTGTGAGATGATGTGCCTTCCCCTCTTTAGGCTGAGACGTGGGGCAGATGTGTCGCTCCTCTGGAGGAAGTCGTTCTCGGATGGAGCTGTGTGGGAACATTTCTGCTAAGTACACAGTAACACAAGGTGGAGGCAGCTGCGGGCAGAGGAAAAGGTCAGATCGGCGGATGCGGGTCGTGCAGCTCATCACGGATAAATGGTGCAGGAGTCATGTGACTGCTCCACAGTCCTAAATAAATCTAAGGAAAATGGTCAGATTACAGCTTCCATCATCTCTCCGCAGTGTTCTCATTAGTTATTCATTACAGGGCATTTCCCCCCGAAATAAAAAGCCTTCCCCGTAAATGTCAGTGCCGGTTGTTGTCTTCTATCATGGCCTTAAAAGGGTCAGACCCACACCAATAACCAGATTGAGGGTTCGATGTTCTCCATTTGAATGCCATTCTATTCTACTCTATGGGACTGCAGGGCGTATCCAAGTACAACGTTCCAGCCACCCAAATTCTTCAAAGGGAACCTGTCATCAGAACCTGTCATCCATTTTGTTCCATTATGTATGACGGGAAAAAGTTCTGTCGACTTTTTTTCTGCCATACATAACGGAACAAAATGGAACCGTTATTTATGCGCATAGAAATGTATTAGGATGGAGCAAATACCTCTTTAAGGGTTCCGTTTTGCATTCCGTCCTGTAATTCCATTATATTCCATTATAATCCTTTTAATATGGAACAGTATGACGGAATTTCTAATGATGTGAACCCACTCTTATTTCCAGTGATTCTAGGGTATGTCAAAGCAGCAACAGGGAGAGTGATAGGGGAGTGTCTATGTAATTAGCTGGGTGGGAGGAGCTATAAACTAGCTGGGTGTTGTTAGGGCCAGTGATAGGGGAGTGTCTATGTAGCTAGCTGGGTGGGAGGAGCTATAAACTAGCTGGGTGTTGTTTGGGGCAGTGCAGGAGGTGTGGAAGAGAAAGGAGAAATGCATCATGGGTTTGGTTGGATACAGCAACAAGAAGTGCTACATACAGGATGGAAGCAAACCAGAGGGACTTGCTGATGAAAATGGATCAGTAGAGTCCAAACTGAAAAAGAAAAAGCATGGGGAAGAGGTACATGTGCAGAATCCTGCTCCTAGAAGTTACATTTACTGCAAAGTGTATATTGTCATCACGTTATGTATGTATGTATTCACTGTGTATTTCTGTAAGCACATGATGATTATCGGCCATATCTCACAGCCACCACTAGATGGGGCTGGTATCACCCTCTATATAAGCAGGCCAGATGTAACAGAGAGGTGTAGTGAAAGTCCAGTAGCGGTAACGTGTCTGAAGGGGATTTATGGACTCTACGGCCCCCATGTTCAGTAGTTGTTCCCCAGCAGGGTTACAAACCTGAGTTCTTTTTTTTCTGGAAGACTTATGCCAAAATCATGAAAAGCCAACATTTTTTACAGACAAATTGGAAAAGAATAATGAATCATAAAGATAAGTAGTACATGTCTATGTCTCAACTTACTGATAAAAACACATTATCAGCATTTACCGTGAACTGTAAATGATGATGATATTACCACCAAAATCAGCTAGTCAGGTACTATGAACCTTGTAAAATTCACAGACACATCTATTTTTATTTACAGACACAGACGTCATTTTTACAAACTGTCCAGAAATTTCTGGATGGTTGGCAACCCAGGTCCCTGGTGGCTGAGTATACCAAATGACAGTTTTGCTGTGGAAGTGTCCTGTAAGCAAGCAGCGGAGTTTGCCTGCTGTTAGGGAGAACCACCCTGTTGGTTGCCAGAAGTAAAGTCTTCTCCCTGTTCCTGGTTGCTTACGTATACTGTCAGCTAGAGAAGTGCAGGATAAGGAAGATTGCCTAAAATATCTAAAGAGACACTGGTTTAGCCTATATTTATCTGTGCTTATATAAATGTGGCCATGCACATCCGCATATTCAGTTATCATATCATGCAGGATGTTTTGTATCTTTTTCCGTAATTCTGTGATCTCAACTTCATATATGAATACTCTTCTATTTCACCTTGGGAGTACCATTCTTGTACACTTTTGCCTCTCCTATCCCACAGGCCGCCTTGATTCCGTTGGTACCTATAGGTGTGTATATACACTTCCTTTAGAGTAGGACCTGCCTGATGTGACACTACCTTGGTGTGGGTAGGTGGGCACAGATGTATTTTGATCAAAATATATTGGCTGAGAGTCTTAGATTTTATTATATCAGAATGAGGTCTTAGTCCATATATAATGTTTGCACCTATTTTATTAGTGCATTATTTTCTATGATTTTTCTTTTATAAATGTAGCTATGCACATCCACATATTCATTTATTACATCATGCAGGATGTTTTGTATCTTTTTCCTTGATTTTTTTATTCTATGGTTATCTGTGCAGCTGTGAGATCTGTACCATCTGAGGAGACTGTATTTTTATGTAACATAGGCCGGTCCATAACAAGTGAGACCTGTCCTGTCTGCATCTGAAGCTTCAGTAAAGAATTGTTTGCTGTTAATCTGGACTCATTATTTCTATCTATTTTTATCCTCAAGGTTCTGGCATCACAACAACTGGGACCCTGCCTTGCACCGTAAAACGTCAACATCAATGGCACCTAAATAGCCCTCAGGCAGGAAGACCCAAGAACCGCAGGGTACCCCGAAGGGAATAACTGGTACGCCCTTCCCATTACTTCATGCCAGCCTAGGGAGCTTCAGGAAACCATGAGTACGACTGCTGCACCCATCAGGCCAACCACACTCAAGTTTGCCCCTGTGGCCTGGTCGCTGCATTACATGAACTGAATATTGACCCTGTAAGACCCCTTTACACTACCTTCCTATGGTCAGTATGCAGCAGCTCGCTTAGGAGGCACTCGGTGGAGAGGATAGGAGGGGTAGACCTGATGGTGGCTATGGTCCTGTTCCAACACTCCCAGGACTACAGACAATGAAAAAGACGGTGCACAGATTTCCCCGGAGCACACTGTGGTTGAGGTCTCCTGCCTGATGTAAGGTTGGGCACCCTTGGTGTTGGTTGTTTCAGTGTGGTGCATTCACCCACCTGGAGCAAGTGAATGAGGCAAATGAGGTAGCCTGGTTTCAGTTTAGAAAACCGTTTTTACTGAAGTGTAACCAGCATTCACATACATCCAGAAGAGGTGTAGGCACAGTACTTGAACATTACCAAGATGAGGCTGTGTTTATGGAGTACAAGACACGAGCTTCCTGAGGCACTATCATCCCAGTCCAGCTGAGGGGTGCCAACCTTATGACAGAACTATCAGTCCCTGAAATATGACTGGGAGCTGAGACATTTAAACCCAGCCAGCACTTCAAAGTCCAGAAGCCTTAGTGAGCATTATCTCCACAGACTTGTATCATGCACAATCTCTCTTTATGGCTGCTCTACCTTCAAAAATAAACTATTCTTCTCTCCCTCAGAAGGAAGCCACCTGGAATGGTGTCTGAATTGGCCATCTACTCCCTGCCTTTCACAGAGCTGCTTCAGCTTAGCTCACCTGGGGGAGATTTATCAAAACTGGTGCAAAGGAAAACTGGCTTGGTTGCCCATAGGAACCAATCCAAATCCACCTTTCATTTTCAGAGCTCCTTTGGAAAATAAAAGTTGGAATCTGATTGATTGGTTGTTGGGGGCAACTAAGTCAGTTTTCCTTTACACCAGTTTTGTTAGAGATTCCCCACTGATTTTCTAAAACATGAAGGGACCAAGCCCAAGTGGTTGGTCCCGCCCCTTCCCTGGCAAATGTTTCTAGAAAGTTTGAATTAACACCATATATCCAGCCTCCGGGAATATAAACCATAAAACATCTGTGTGAGATAAAATGCATCTATAAAATAACAGAAATTTAACACATAATGTACAGTGCCTTGCGAAAATATTCGGCCCCCTGGAACTTTTCAACCTTTTGACACATTTCAGGCTTCAAACAAAAATATATAACATTTTAAATTTTTGGTGAAGAATCAACAACAAGTGGGTCACAATTCTGAAGTGGAACGAAATTTATTGGATCATTTAAACTTTTTTGTAATAAAACTGAAAAGAAGTGGGGCGTGCAAAATTATTCGGCCCCCTTGCATTAATACTTTGTTGCGCCACCTTTTGCTGCGATTACAGCTGCAAGTCGCTTCTTGCCCATTCTTCCTTGCAAAACAGCGCGAGCTCTTTGAGGTTGGATGGAGAGCGTTTGTGAACAGCAGTTTTCAGCTCTTTCCACACATTTTCAATTGGATTCAGGTCTGGACTTTGACTTGGCCATTCTAAGACCTGGATACGTTTATTTTTGAACCATTCCATTGTAGATTTTGCTTTATGTTTGGGATCATTGTCTTGTTAGAAGATAAATCTCTGTCCTAGTCTCAGTCTTTTGCAGATTCCAACAGGTTTTCATCCAGAATGGTCCTGTATTTGGCTCCATCTATTTTCCCATCAATTTGAACCATCTTCCCTGTCCCTGCTGATGAAAAGCAGGCCCAAACCATGATGCTGCCACCACCATGTTAGACAGTGGGGATGGTGTGTTCAGGGTGATGAGCTGTGTTGCTTTTACGCCAAACATATCGTTTTGCATTGTATCCAAAAAGTTCGAATTTTGTTTCATCTGACCAGAGCACCTTCTTCCACATGTTTGGTGTGTCTCCCAGGTGGCTTGTGGCAAACTGTAAACAAGACTTTTTATGGATATCTTTGAGAAATGGCTTTCTTCTTGCCACTCTTCCATAAAGGCCAGATTTGTGAAGTGTTCGACTGATTGTTGTCCTATGGACAGACTCTTCTACCTCAGCTGTAGATCTCTGCAGTACATCCAGAGTGATGATGGGCCTCTTGGCTGGATCTCTGATCAGTCTTCTCCTTGTTTGAGATGAAAGTTTAGAGGGATGGCCGGGTCTTGGTAGATTTGCAGTGGTCTGATACTCCTTCCATTTCAATATGATCGCTTGCACAGTGCTCCTTGGGATGTTTAAAGCTTGGGAAATCTTTTGGTATCCAAATCCGGCTTTAAACTTCACCACAACAGTATCATGGACCTGCCTGGTGTGTTCCTTGGTCTTCATGATTCTTTCTGTGCTTTAAACAGAACCCTGAGACTATCACAGAACAGGTGCATTTATATGGAGACTTGATTACACACAGGTGGAGTCTATTTATCTTCATCAGTCATTTAGGACAACATTGGATCATTCAGAGATCCTCAATGAACTTCTGGAGTGAGTTTTCTGAACTGAAAGTAAATGGGTCGAATAATTTTGCACGCCCAACTTTTCAGTTTTATTATTACAAAAAAAGTTTAAATGATCCAATAAATTTCATTCCACTTCACAATTGTGACCCACTTGTTGTTGATTCTTCACCAAAAATTTAAAATGTTATATCTTTTTGTTTGAAGCCTGAAATGTGGCAAAAGGTTGAAAAGTTCCAGGGGGCTGAATACTTTTGCAAGGCACTGTATGTATCCCTTTAGCAGTGATCCAGGAGGTAACTTTAAAGGGGTTATCCAATGTCTAAAACATGTCCCCAAATGCCCGGGCCCCTCCTGTAGTTTATACTTACCCCACTCGCCAACACCCGCGTTACTCCTGATCCCAGCATGGCCGCTGCTCAATCTCCCCGTTGTGCGGATCAAAACATCCGGTGATGGAGCAGCCAATAGCTGGCCACGATGGGGATGAGCCTCACTAGCATCACAGGTGACGCCAGGGAGTCTCATTAGTATTTGTAACTAGGAGTGGCTCTAGAAGAGGCATAAGACTTTCCATTATGGGTTTTCTCTGTAGGTTCCACTCCTGGTTTTGCCTGTGTGACGTAAAGGTCCCTACACACAAATTTTATCTGGTGTTTTTTTTACCAGTAAAAAAATGACAGAATAACCACACAATTTTTTTAGGGCACCTGTGTTTTCTGCAAAGTGTTTTCTTCATGGTGTTTTTCCCCTATAGAGAAGGTGATATTGATAATTCTTGAAAAAAAATTGACAAGAGCTCAAGTATGCCGCATTTCTTAAAAGAAGCAAGAAAGATAAAAAACGCTACCTAGACACCAGTAGAAAAAAATGCTTGTGTATCTTGTATTTCATTTCCCCATGAACCCTCAGGCAAAATCTAGATCTAGTGATTTTACAGCAAAATATGCAGTGAAAATTCAGGTGCAAAAAAACACCACTAAAAACACAAAAGTGCAGAAAACTGCCAGACAAATTGGTCCAGTGAGGTTAACTGGGCCATGTTATATTTGCTATCTTGTATACCAATATGAATTATAACCACCCTTTGCTTGCAGGTTCTATGTCTTTAAAGGGAGTTTGTCATGTACTTTGAGTGTTTTACACCGCTCATATCACATAAAAATAGTACCTGTATTGTTTCTTTGACACATCCACAAGCTAAAAAATTTTTTTTATAAAGATATGTAGATTAGGTCCCGCAAGTGCCCAGGGGCGGCATTGTGGCCACAAGAGCCCAGGCCCTTCTCTGGTGTGCCGGCATAACCTCTCCCCTTGGAGTCCTCTGGCCCGCCCTCCTCTCCTAATTCCTCCTCTGCCTTAGATCTCATGCGGGCGGCACTATGGGTAGATCTTAACAGTGCGCATGAGTGGGCCGAGCGGAGACCGGATGCTCACACGAGATCAAAGTCAGAGGAGGATGATGAATTAGGAGGGCATGCCAGAGGATTCCAAGGGGGACAGCCATGCCACAACATCCAAGAGGGGCTGGGCTCTTGTCTCTCTCTTCTGATTCCAATTCACTATGATTGTTAACTGGCACCTGTGACTATGCACAGGTGTTCACTAATGCAGGATTTAGGGTTGCCTGTCCTGATCTGTGGTGATGGGTGTCTTAACCTATTATCCCCTAAACAGCTTCTCACTCAGCTGACTTCAACCCTAACTTAAACCTTTTTCCTGTTTCCCTGGAGCAGCATTCCTCACACACAAGCCAATTTCTGGTCCTAAGGCCCAATGGAGAAGGAGCAGATGATCATGCTCCCTGTCTCCTCACTAGCCTAACCAGCTTTCCCTCCTGACGGGAAGGAGGACCACTCCCTTCTATCAAGATGGGGGTGAGTGGAGTGGTTAGTTCCATTCCCAGTGCCACTTATACTTCACCTGCTGGGGTAACATTATTACATGGAAAACATTTAAGCAGCATTACAACCCAAAACAATTTGAAAATACCTAGGGGTCATTTAATTTCACAACAGTACTTAAATACTGGAACTGAGAATAAGGATCATTTTAAGTATACGCAAGAAACTAATAAAATGCTTCTGATCTCTAAAGCTAATTTTTCCATACGGCCCTCTACGCAGCACGGACCACCCAAAATCAGGAAAAGTCTCAGAATATAAAATAGAGCGTCAAATTCATTACATCACATAGCTTATAAAGCAACTATCATCCATGATATTCCAGGAATTGCTGTATTTTTGGACTATAAAATGCACCCCCAAATATTTTCTACTTATAAAACCTTCCCTGGAAATTTAATGAAGTGGTGGGGTCAAGGTCAGTTACTTAGAGGTCTTGCATAGCACCTCTAATAGTTTTGGTCAGTTAACCCTACTGTGTCATCTGTTGACCATTGTACATGACAATTGTGAAATGACAATTTTCCATTTTTGTGTTTTCCTGGCCTTCCTGGAGCCATAACTTTTTTTATTTTTATGATAACCAGTTGGGGAGGGGGGGTGTTCCTGCTGTGACACAGTGAAGGGTCTGTTAGTACATGGGAGGTATTTTGCTCCCAGCATATTGTCACGCGAGGTCGGCGTCGCGCTCCCTCTGCACGACGTCGCCGGACCTCTACGCCCCCCTAGAGACGAGCAATAGGGAATTGAAGTGCTGGTCTTGTCAGCCAGCACTTCATGAGTTAATTCTCTGTTTGGGTTTAGCCATGTGGTGCTGATCACACCACATGGCTACTTTACATATTGTTTGGACAGCTTGCTCCGCCTCAGGTCATGTGATGCTGGCCACATCACATGATCCTGGGCGGGCTATTTAAAGATGGCAACTGCCTCACTCAGATGCCTGTGATTAGTCTTCTGAGATCAGTGCTGTGTGTTGGACCTTGCTGTTGGATTATTGGTATATTGGATTTTGGCTTTGGACTTAGACTACGCTTTTGCGATTCCCCTCGGTATTTGACGTGACCTCCTGTTCTTGACTTGGCTTGCTGACGATTCTGCTATTGTGTTTGTTCTGTGTTCGTCTTTACCTGTGTTCCCTTCCCTACCCTGTGCACGTACTCAGCATAGGGACCGTCTCCAAGTTACGGTTTTGTCGCCTAGGGCATCTACTGTAAGTAGGCAGGGAAAGAGGTGGGGTTCAGACAGGGCACACTATCCCTTGTTTCCCTGTCGTGACACATATGCTGCAGACACTGATTGCAGCAAGGTGAGGTCAAGCACCGGGCCAGATTTCACTTGCCAGATTTCACTTGCCGGTCCAGGCTTTGCGGATGCCCAACTCTCATTAAAAGCAGTGTGATATAGCCGTCTGTGTTAAGCTGTGTGAGGTTTGTGCTTGGATGTAGGCTTGAGACCTGTCTGGGATGACAGATAGAGTGAATCCCCACAATGGTCATTGCTCTGCAGTGATTGTTCCTGCCATACTTGTTCTGCATATTATTTATCTATTTATTTTACCCTCCATTAGAGTTGGGCGAAGCTAAGCATTCAAAGCGGAATTCAGTCCAAAGTTTAGGAAAACTTCAGTTCGCAACTAATCTGATTTTTGTCGGCAGCTGCATATGTTACAAAGTAAAACTAAGTGTAGAGGAGACAGGAACGGGAACGCAAGATCACCCATAATGCTGTGTAGCTAGCCAATCCGCAGATAGCCATCCTCTGTGATGTCATAGCCCTATAGAACCCTCATTCAGTGTGGTCTCTGCCATTGTCCTGTGAGCTGAGTATAGGGAGAGATGTGGCAAGCGCTGATGTCATAGGGAGGATGTTGCTGAAAACGATTATTGGAGAGGGAGAGTCCAGGGAGAGTGCAGGGAGAGTTATTCTGCTTTAGTTTTATTTATCTATTCCTACATTTACTTATTCCTACATCAGCCATAAACTAACATATGTAATTCAATACCAATAAAATTGAAGCCTTTATTATTCCACTGCCAGCGTGCCAACCAATGCCATCCAGTCTGCACCCTTTAGGGGGGCCAGGTCTTATCTTTTGGTGGCTTTACTTCTTCCAAATCATCCTTCAAAGTCTCCATGTCCTAGAAAAGTCAGCAAGATGCAGAGAGAGGAGGAGCTGGATGTTCCTGATGACATATTCTTATCGATATTAGATGAGCTGTAGTGCCCTGGAGCAGGGGTACTTTGCAGTCTGGACGTTTGTGGACATTTGCCCCTGTTTCCTCGATGCAAAGTCATCAACTCCTTACTTTATTTCACTTGTGAAAGGGTTAACTTGCATTGAATTATACTGTTTAATACTGTGTAACTGCATTTTATTTGTATGTTGTGATATACACTACTCACAAAAAGTTAGGAATATTTAGCTTGTGGGTGAAATTTCCGGATGAACCTAAAATGCACTCTAACCTTTACAGGTGAACTTAATGTGACTGTAACATGGAGCCGGCAGCACGCTCCCTCTCTGCAGCGCCGGGGGCACCCCTGTGAGGAGGCGGAGAGAGGATCTGCAACATGCATGGCCAGCGTCCTCGTCTCCATTGTTACCAGGGGCGGAGAGAAGCTGGCGGTACGCGTTCTCTTCAGTGCAGCCGGCGTCCTCGTCCCCTAGACAACGAGCAGAGGCTGAGCGCCGACCTGGAAGGTACCAATACTATGCGCGCCGTGACCCCTCAACATGCCCTATTTAAACAGGTTGCCTGTGATTGGTTTTCCTTTTGGAGATTGCCACACTAGCTCTTGTTTTTTGACTCATTTTGCCTGGATTTGACCTCTGCTTTTGTACTTCGACTGTGACCTTCCTTTACCCTTTTTGACTGACGCTACCTCTTGGCTTTTGACTTTTGGCTTTCCCTGGTTCTGGTTTGTGTCTCTGATTTGGATTCGATTGCCTTCTCGGTTTCGGACTCTGGCTTGGTAACGTTACGCTTCTGTGTTCTGTCTTTTATTTGTTATTTGTCTCCCATTGTTCCCTTCCTTTTAAAGCCCTGCACTTAAGCTAAGTCAGGGATCGCCGTCCAGTTGTGGACCGCTACTTAGGGCAGGTCATGCAATCAGGCAGGGACAGCGGTGTGGGTGGACTCTCAGGGCTCACTTGCTTCCCTATGTGACAGAATCACAGGCCTTACCAAAAAATTATGGTGCAGGATCTGGCAGGAAGGCTAATTCAGCAGGAGTCGCTCCAGACTCCACCATTACCTACAGCTCCCCTTCAGTATTTAGAACCCCATGTCAAACTATCTTAAAATTTTTTTGGGGGGACCGGAAGCATTTTTTGGCATTTAGAGAGAGCTGCAAGCTTTATTTTCGTTTGCGTCCACATTCTTCGGGTTCAGAGCAACAAAGAGTTGGTATTATTATCTCTTTGCTGCAGGGAGACCCGCAAGAATGAGTTTACTCTCTTCCTGAGGATTCTCCATGTCTGGCTACCGTTAACTCATTTTTTCAGGTGTTGGGTAAACTTTACAATGAACCAGATAAATCGGCTGTGGCGGAATCTCAGTTAATGTCCCTTAGTCAAGGCAGCAGGCCCGTGGAGGAGTATTGCACTGAATTCCGGAAATGGTGTGTATCATCTGGCTGGAAAGATCCGGCACTTAGATGTCCGTTTAGGTTAGGGCTGTCAGAGAATTTGAAAGATATGTTGGTCAACTATCCCTCTCCTGACACCTTGGAGGAGACAATGACAAGCTATAAGACTAGGAAGAAAGTTCCTGTACTCCTGGAGATTGTTTCAGCAAAATATTTTTATTGATGCTTATTGATAACAGCCAGATTCAAAACGTTTTCGGCTATAGTGCCTTTATCAATGGGCTGTAACAGAATGCACATATATACAGAGATGTAAGTATGCAATCTAACGCAGTAGATGTCATAGGAAAATAAAAAATAAAAACAGAAAAGAGTAAATCAGAATAGTTATAAACAGCTAAGGTTACTTCACCCAAGCCGTGAAATGTGAGCACAGTCTGATTTTACGGTAATGGAAAACATCTAGGAACGGTATACAGGAACAATAATCGTGGCCGAAGTACAAATAGAATCAAGATAATGGAGGCACCGTCAGAGCGGTATGGCAGCGCGATAAGTAGAGCGGTTGATCGCCTGGAAGGAGAAGCGCTGTGGGAAGCGTGGGGCTAGTGACGCTATAAAGCCCTCGTCGCTCTCCTAATGTGGTCAGAGCGCGGGAGGAGCGTAGTAGGGATGACTAAAGATGGCTGGTGTCTGCGCATGTCTGCCCTAAACAAAGATGGCCGACGGCCTGAATGTAATAGCCTATTGGGATACATGGGCAGATATCAATTACATGTGGGGGAGGACCAGAAAGAGGGCACCAAGGCATAGAATAAAATGGACAAACCAAAGTCAGGCATGAGCATAAGATACATATGTTACTGAAAAGGATATTACTGTTGAAATGAATTTTCCATAAATGTCAGATCTTTCAGTGCTGGGTCTGTGAAGAGGGAAAGATATAGTTAATAACAGACAATAGTAGGTATCAAACAACATCGTCGTATATAGTAATCAAAGACTGATATTGCTATATAATGACATAGTTACAGTGATTTACAGAAAGCAATTCAGGTCATAATCTCTATTTAGTCCCTTGGGTTCTAGACTCGGTAGTTCATGAATCCAGTATGCCTCCCGTTGCTGGAGTAGACGGGTGATGTCACCGCCCCGTCTTGGGACGGTGACTTGTTCAATCACCTGGAAGCGTAATTGTGATATGCTGTGATTCTGAAGGACAAAGTGTGCTGGTACTGGGAGCCAGGTGTTAAGGCAGCGTATAGTGGATTTATGCTTACAGATTTGATCCCTAATAGTTTGGGTTGTTTCCCCTACATATATGAGGCCACATGGACATTTGATGATATAGATAACATTAGTGGAGTCACAGGTGAAAAGGCCATTAATTAGATATTTTTTACCATTATGGGGGTGATGGAATTCACTGCCCTTGATTATATGGGAACATTGCATGCAGCGGACGCAGGGGAATGTCCCTTTGCGTTGTGTTTTCAAAAAAGTTTGTGTTGAGATTTTCTTATTGGATCCTATATCTGCTCTCACCAGTTTGTCTCTTAGATTTTTGGGTCGTTTATTGCAGGCCAGGATGGGGTTTGAAAATTCCTTAATGTTGGGATAGGCCTGGTGTAATATTGGCCAATGTCTGTGGAGTATGTGCTGGACTTTTTTGGCGAAGGGGTGATAGGTATGCACAAAAGGTATTCTAGGGCCTTCAATCCTGTGGGAGATGGGTACTTTGGGTTGTCTGGGTTGTATCACTGTATCTGGATAACCCCTTTCTCTGAATTTGGTTGCCATTTCTGTTAATCTCATCTCCCTCGTGGATTCTTGTTCCACTATACGGGATACTATATCGAACTGAGATTGGGGTAGGGCTTTTTTCACACTAGGTGGATGGAAGCTTGAATAATGTAAGAGACTGTTGCGGTCTGTGGGTTTGGTATATAGATCCGTAGTGAGTGTGCCGTATTCATCTTTATGTACCATGGTGTCTAGAAAGTTGATGGATGTTGCGCTGAAATGTAGTGTGAATTGTAGTTCAGGACGAATAGAGTTAATGGCGGTTGTGAATGTGTTCAAAGATTCACTGTCGCCAATCCAAATGCAGAAAATATCGTCAATATACCTTTTCCAGGTAATAGCATGTTTTTGGTAAAGGGGATGGGTATAAATAAAGTCCTGCTCAAAAATGGCCATATAGCCGTTTGCATAAGGGGGCGCCATGTGCGCCCCCATTGCGGTACCTTGTTTCTGTATATAGAAGTTATCTTGGAAGAGGAAATAGTTTTCAGTCAGGACTAATTGTAGTAAATCCATGTAGAGGGTCACTATCTCAGGGTTGATGTTAGCATCACTAAGAAGCTTATTCGTGGCGGCCAGGCCTTTGTCATGCGTAATTGATGTATATAGGCTGACCACATCGAAGGTCACTAAAAAGGAGTCGGGTGGGACATGTTTGGTTTGTCTAATGATGTTGAGGAATGTTGAGGTGTCAAGGAGAAAGGACTCAGTGTTTTTAATGATGGGTGTGAGAATTTTTTCTAAAAAGATAGAGATCGGGGAGAAGATGGAGTCAGATGAAGAGACGATAGGACGGCCCGGTGGTTTGTTAAGGCGTTTGTGTACCTTGGGCAGGATGTATAGGACAGGGATAACTGGATGCGTTTTAGTCAAGAAGTTATGTGTCTCCTGGTCTATGGTTCCTTTATCTAGATGTGTTGTTAAGAGCAGTTTAATTTTTTTAGCAATACAGGGAGTCGGATCACAGGGTAGGAGTCCATAGACATCGTTGTCACTTAGTTGCCTGTGGACTTCTTCGAGGTAATCCCTCCTGTCCATTACCACCAATGCCCCACCTTTATCGGCCGGTTTGATGGTTATGTCCTGATTTTTACTCAAGCTTCTCAGGGCCTCTTGTTCCTCTCTTGTCATGTTGGGTTTACAGCTGAAAATCTCAACACAAACTTTTTTGAAAACACAACGCAGAGGGACATTCCCCTGCGTCCGCTGCATGCAATGTTCCCATATAATCAAGGGCAGTGAATTCCATCACCCCCATAATGGTAAAAAATATCCAATCAATGGCTTTTTCACCTGTGACTCCACTAATGTTATCTATATCATCAAATGTCCATGTGGCCTCATATATGTAGGGAAAACAACCCAAACTATTAGGGATCGAATCTGTAAGCATAAATCCACTATACGCTGCCTTAACACCTGGCTCCCAGTACCAGCACACGTTGTCCTTCAGAATCACAGCATATCACAATTACGCTTCCAGGTGATTGAACAAGTCACCGTCCCAAGACGGGGCGGTGACATCACCCGTCTACTCCAGCAACGGGAGGCATACTGGATTCATGAACTACCGAGTCTAGAACCCAAGGGACTAAATAGAGATTATGACCTGAATTGCTTTCTAAAAAAAAAAACACCAAATTGGTGTGTTGAGAAACAAAGCACAAACCTACAAAATGCACAGAAAGTCTCAACACCACTAGGCTAAAGCAATGACATAATCTTTATTATGAATATATAACACAGATACATATAAAAGAATAAGTTAAAAAAAATTCAGCGGCGGGAATAGCATAAATAAAGCAGAAACACTGGTATCAAAGGATTAAAGCCACAGCACAACATATGACCGCATTGCTATACATAGTAAAGTGCATAGTGCAAAGACATACAAACAATGTGATGTCAGTCACAAGGAGCCTGGTGCAAACAAAGCACCATAGATCCAGATGAACCAAACACCATACAAGTCAATAAGCAGATAGAAGTATACCAACCAGTGAGACCGCGTATGATCACCCCAACGTACGTTTCGCACAGTTGCTTCCTCAGGGAGTGGGTAGTAGGTTTCTGAATTGCTTTCTGTAAATCACTGTAACTATGTCATTATATAGCAATATCAGTCTTTGATTACTATATACGACAATGTTGTTTGATACCTACTATTGTCTGTTATTAACTATATCTTTCCCTCTTCACAGACCCAGCACTGAAAGATCTGACATTTATGGAAAATTCATTTCAACAGTAATATCCTTTTCAGTAACATATGTATCTTATGCTCATGCCTGACTTTGGTTTGTCCATTTTATTCTATGCCTTGGTGCCCTCTTTCTGGTCCTTCCCCACATGTAATTGATATCTGCCCATGTATCCCAATAGGCTATTACATTCAGGCCGTCGGCCATCTTTGTTTAGGGCAGACATGCGCAGACACCAGCCAGCAGCCATCTTTAGTCATCCCTACTACGCTCCTCCCGCGCTCTGACCGCATTAGGAGAGCGACGAGGGCTTTATAGCGTCACTAGCCCCACGCTTCCCACAGCGCTTCTCCTTCCAGGCGATCAACCGCTCTACTTATTGCGCTGCCATACCGCTCTGACGGTGCCTCCAGAACACTTCTCCTACAGGTACCATTATTTCCCACACATCAGCCACTACCCTCATATGGCTGTCGCTACTTTCTGCTCATGCTGACATCATTTTCTTTAGGCATACTCCTGCCTTACTACACTACTACCCAGACGGTATACTAACCGGACCTCCGGCTTACCTTACTTACCGCCATACAACAGGTACCTCCTACTCTCCAACCAATTAGCAACCTCTTGGCACCATGGCTTCTATAGTTTACTAGGTTCAATGTCAGACACATCTCAGCAAAGTTATAATGTGCTACTGAATTCACGAGTATGAATACTATTATGTTTACTATAGAGATATATTATCTTGATTCTATTTGTACTTCGGCCACGATTATTGCTCCTGTATACCGTTCCTAGATGTTTTCCATTACCGTAAAATCAGACTGTGCTCACATTTCACGGCTTGGGTGAAGTAACCTTAGCTGTTTATAACTATTCTGATTTACTCTTTTCTGTTTTTATTTTTTATTTTCCTATGACATCTACTGCGTTAGATTGCATACTTACATCTCTGTATATATGTGCATTCTGTTACAGCCCATTGATAAAGGCACTATAGCCGAAAACGTTTTGAATCTGGCTGTTATCAATAAGCATCAATAAAAATATTTTGCTGAAACAATCTCCAGGAGTACAGGAACTTTCTTCCTATGATTATCTGGTGTGGGAGCCATTTCCTGCAACTACTCCCATAACATTTCGAGTGTGCCGCCTGACCCACTCCAAAGCTATAAGACTAGACCACAAGAGAACGTCTTACTATTCCACAGGTAGTAGTTAGACCCAATTCTCCACCTTAGAGAGTTGATTTGGAGAATTGCTTTGAGGAGCCTATGCAACTTGGAGTTACTATGAAGGATCGAAGACGCCAGAGGGGTTCCTGTGTTTATTGTGGAGAAATGGACCATTGGTTGAGGCAATGTCCAAAGCTTCCACCCTCCAAGAGATCTCTGCTTCCTGAAGTCCAAAAGGATAAGTTACCCCCCAAGGTTGTTAAAGAAAAAGTATTGCTACCTGTTATTTCTTTTGGTACTTGTAAGGGTTCTGGGAAAGCATTTATTGATTCTGGTTCTAATTTTATTGACCATAATTTTGCCCTATCCATAGGAGTGCCTAATTTGTCTCTTGCAAATCCCATTCATATTATAGCAATAGATTCTACTCCCTTTGTTGGTGGGACTGTGGAATATTGTACTCCTAAGGTGACTATGACTTTAGAGGCCCTTCATACTGAGTGTTGTTCTTTTTTTATTTTAAAAAATGTACTCATGGAGATAGCTCTTGGCATGCCTTGGCTCCAGATACATTATCCAGTCATTAACTGGTCCACAGGCAAATTAGAGAAATGGGGTGTGAAATGTGATTCCTACTGTTTACCTGTCATTCAAGCATGTGTCAATACAGAATCAAGAATTCTTCCTAATTATATCATGCATTTTTCTGATGTTTCTTCTATGTCTGATTTCCTTCCCCCTCATAGACCCTATGATTGCGCCATCGATCTTGTTCAGGGTTCTAAGTACCCTAAAGGTCATATTTATAATTTGTCTGGTCCAGAACGGCAATCTATGAGGGATTACTTGATGGAAAGCCTACAAAAGGGCATGTTAGACCCTAGGTGTCCCCTATGGGGTGGGTTTTTTCTTTGTGGAAAAGAAGGATGGTGGTTTAAGACCTTGTATCGATTACAGGGAGTTAAGCTATATCACTATTAAGAACCAGTACTCTTTGCCTTTAATTCCAGATCTGTTCATTCAGATACTAGGAGCTCACTGGTTTACTAAACTTGATCTCCGGGGGCGTATAATCTTATCTGGATCAAGGAAGGAGACAAATGGAAAACGGCCTTTAATACCCCTGAGGGCCATTTTGAATATCTTGTGATGCAGTTTGGACCTCGAGTTATTGGTCCTTATGAGATTATTGACATTATTAAACCTGTGTCTTTTAAGTTGCTGTCACCCGACTCCTTTCAAATTCAGAATGTGTTTCCCAAATCCTTACTCAAAAAGTAAGTGTCGCCTGTATCTCCTGCACTAGAATCTCTGTCGCTGGTGAAGATTGAGGGTCAGCTAGAATATGAGGTATCTAGAATTCTTGATGTGAGAAAGGTTTGTAATTCTTTGCAATATTTGGTTCATTGGAAGGTTTTGGTCCAGAAGAAAGGTCTTGGGTGACAGCGAATAGGATTCATGCTGCTAGGTTAATTAAGAAATTTCATTTGTTACACCCATAAAAACCGGCTCCAGTGAAGAAGGGTCTGGTGGCCCCTAGTGAAGGGGGGGGTACTGTAACAGGGAGCTGGCAGCGCGCTCTCTCTCTGCAGTGCCGCCCGCACCCCTGTGAGGAGGGCTGGCGTCCTCGTCTCCATGATTACTGGAGGTGGAGAGGAGCCGGCGGCGTGCGTTCTCTTCAGCGTGTCCGGCGTCCTCGTCCCTTTGACAACGAGCAGGGGCTGAGCGCCGTCCTGGATGAGTCGGCGCTCAGTATCAATACTATGTGGGTCGTGGGTCACATGACGCTGGCCACGTCATATGACCCCCTCAACATGCCCTATTTAAACAGGCAACCTGCCGGCCACAGGTTGCCTGTGATTGGTTTTCCTTTTGGAGATTGCTAGCTCTTGTTTTTGACTCATTTTACCTGGATTTGACCTTGGCTTTTGTACCTCGACTCTGACCTTGCTTTACCCTTTTTGACTGACACTACCTCTTGGCTTTTGACTTTTGGCTTTCCCTGGTTCTGGTTTGTGTCTCTGATTTGGATTTGATTGCCTTCTCGATTTCAGACTCTGGCTTGGTAACGTTACACTTCTGTGTTCTGTCTTTTATTTGTTATTTGTCTCCTATTGTTCCCTTCCTGCACATAAGCTAAGTTAGGGATCGCCGTCCAGGATGGGTCATGCAAACAGGCAGGGACAGCGGTGTGTGTCTGGAAATACTGCTGCATCATTGCCATTGAGTATCACTGAAGCTCTAATGTAAGTCTGTGAGAGACAGGAGTTTTAACATTGTAACTGTTTGTGCTGAGTTTCTCCACTCCACCCCTCCCACTATTAGATTCTAGTTTAGTCAGAAACTGTGTATAAGGAGAGCAGTCAGAGCCCCTAGTGCTTTGCAGTTAGGGATCAGTGCTTAGAAGCGCGTCTGGCCAAACGTGTCTGGCAAATTACTTGGAGACCCAGCCACATGTGAAAAATAATAAGAGTCGACTCCTACATAAGATAACCGATTGTGGATACAGAGGGAATATATTAAAAAGAACCGAAGGTGTGAAGGAAAACACACCTACTAGCTCCTCTCTACCATCCGTGTGTAGCGCTGCTTGAGCGGGAACCCACGTGGGACGCCGCGGGCATTCACTGAGAAACATTTATTAGAAAGAGCGCGCGCAGCCCAGCGCCTACGGCTACCAGGACGGAATACACAGAAGGACCGCATCAGCTTGGGGGGGCTGGGTGCCGTTGTGGATGTGGGGAGTGTTTGGGGGTACTTGCACAGCTCGCCCACTGGGGCTATGTGCACTATGAATAGTGTGACAGTGTGGACAGTGTGCTTTAATTAGCTTACAATTCGTATGGTAATGACAGCACAAGTCAGGGATGTGTTTTACAGCCCTAATACACATGGCAGGGCTGATAATGAAAGTGCCTATGCCTGGGATGTGTATTAGGAGCTGCAAAACACATCCAGGCTGGGGCTCTCAGTAGCAGGGAGAGCACTGCGCGCTCCCGGTGGAGGCAGGAGGAGTTACAGAGAATCCGTCATCTGACGAATTCTCTGTAAATTCATTGAGAACAGCCTGCTGTGCACAGGAAGCACAGCAGGCTGTAGAAGAAAAACAAAAAAGGTAGATAAACAGAGCCAATTAGAGAAATGATTTTTACACAAAATAAATTTATTAGTGTAAAATATTTTTTACAAAAGTGTCCATATCCTGTAAAGCTGACCTACAGCAGTGAAGAAAACTGGCTGGGTTGGTATGGAAACCTGGTGTAAAACTGTGTGTATGTGGAGACTAAGGGCCTGAAAGCTTCTTTTGGCTGATAAGGGTCATGTGACCGTGTGTATGGCAGTTGGGATAAGAAGAGAAAGGCCTGCAGGCTTTCTATTTTTTGGGAATATCTCAGGAACTCTATGTCCTAGAGAGTTGAGACCCGGTCTAAAACCTTCCGGACAAGTGATGTACCTATGTGCCAAATTTCGTGATTGTAAATGCAACGGTGGGGATTCCTTTACAGACATAAATGCATACACTTAGCTTTATATAGATTATATAAGATTATATTAGATTATCTGATCACAATGTAATTATATTACTATTATATTCAGCGATGTCAGTAACAGAGGGCGATGTCAGTATCAGACATGATATAGAGGCTGGTTGTCAACAATAATTATAAAAATAAATAGTGTCACGCTTTCAGTCATAATAAACATTATTACGTATTCACACTTAGGACTCAGGACTTGATTCACACTAAGGCAGGGCCGCCATTCACGTGTTGTGGACCGCCCTTCCATGTGCTTCTGGGTCCATGCCTCCATGATGCAAAAGATAGAACCTGTCTTATCTTTTGTAACATTTTTTGTAACATTTTGTAACATTCAAGTCAATGGGTCCGCACCGCAATGTGGAGTTCACGTGGCCAGCACCCGTGTTTTGCAGACCGGCACTTTGCAGTCTGTGGCACAGGCACAGGTGGTCTCACACTTGTGTGAATGAGGTCTAATGAAGAGAGGACAATTTGAAGTTTGCCTTCACAGTTATATATTTGTGTAAAGATAATGGTCTGTGTGCCAGCTGGATTTCTGAAACTGACTTAGCAGGCACAAAAAATAACATTGGCCTGTCGACTATTGATAAATGTGTCTTACAAGTTAAACGACAGGAAAAACACAATTTACTCCAAAGTAAAGACAAGCGATTTGATAAATCAGGGCCTATGTTTATAGGTTATCTCTTAAAGAATGTGAGCGCCATCTGGTGGTAAGAAATAATCAGGGCCTATGTTTATAGGTTATAGCTTAAAAGTTGTGAGCGCCACCTGGGGGTAAGAAATGGGCTACATTGTAATGACTGCTATTTGTGCTGCTGGTTCTGACAGATGTAGTGTTCTGTTCATTCACTTTGGTCCGTTCACCATAAGAGATGACAATCTAATTCTGTTACTGCATCATGGGCGACCAGCTTGTCACCCTATGTTAGCCATGCTTCCCATGCGGCTGGTTCAGTTTCACTGAAGGTCATTTGCTATTGGTCAGTGAGCCTGAGAAAAGAACAGATCATCCAAGCTGAACTAAGAAGGATGAATTTAGGTGTGACAGCAGCCTTAGGCCCCTTTCACACCTGCAGCACGGGGCTCCGGCAGCTGTTCCGGTGGGTGAACAGCCCGCCGGAACCGTGCTGCCGCAAGTGCACGTGTGGGGCTGGAACTACGCTCCGGCCCCATTCACTGTAATAGGGGCGGGCCGCGGATTCGGCCGCAGCACGGCAACCCCTGCCGAGAGGCGTCCAGAACGAAAATACAGTGAATGGGGCCAGAGAGCAGTTCTGGCCCCACACGTGCACCTGCGGCACAGCCTGCCAGAGCCCCGTGCTGCAGGTGTGAAAATGGCCTTAGCCAGGGGTGCGCCCAGCCATTCTGCTGCCTGAGGTGAAAACTGAAATGGCGCCCCCCCATGCCAATTTCTTAACTTAACCCCTTTGCCACAATGAAATCACTCATTGTCCATGGCCGTTCTGCTGCCCCCCCTCTTGCCCCTACCTGGTGCTGCCTGAGCCGATCGTGTCACCTGGCCTCATTGGTGTTGCACTGGCCTTAGTATCTTTGAGTCCCTGGAGGGTCCCTAAGAGGGTCTGCTGCTCTAAAGAACTTTAAGGGGATGTTCACATTACGGATTTTGAAAATGCGCTAGAAAAAGGGCGGAATACATGCATGTTCTTTTATAGTGCGTTTTTTTAATGAGGTTTTTTATGCATTTTTTAATGCTTCCCATTCCTTTAAATAGCAGATTCAGCACGGATTCTTCCCTGAGATAGGGCATGCTCCTTCATTTTTCCATGCTTCAAAAAAACTCGTGAACTGGCCCTAAAAGTTGTGTCTGGGACTCCAGCCCTGGCAAATTTACTTACAGTTTCTCCTGGAAACAGGCGTAAATGTTAGATAAAAACGAGTTTTTACTCCAGGTGCACGGACTGGCACAGGTGCACCTAATTTATGACGATGTGCGTGCCTCGTCATAAATTAGACAGATCTTATGGCAGTGATGAAGTGGAAAGTAAGACCGGTGTAAAAAGTCGCTCTTAGTAAATGTGCCCTAGTGACTTACAAGTAATATCTTCTCTTATTGGAGTTGTTCTCTTTCCTTTTTCCTCAGTCCTTCAGTCCACTTATTTCTGCATAATTGAACACACATAATTAGTATGACTGCAAAGAACCGGTTCCCCCCAATCTCAACATCATCTCAACTCGCCCCATGAAATAACCATATGACCACTCAACTTTTTTGTTGGACAGGGGTCGGTCACAGGGGTTGTGTCACTTCAACAAATGGCATTTATCATGTAGAGAGAGTTAATACAAGGCACTTACTAGTGTATTGTGATCGTCCATATTGTCTCCTTTACCGGCGGGATTCATTTTTCCATCACATTACACACTGCTCATTTCCATGGTTACGACACCTTGCAATCCATCAGTGGTGCTCATGCTTGCCACCATAGGAAAAAATGCCAGCCTCTCTGGTGACCAGGACCGTCGGAGCAGACATAGGCTAGTGCTTTTTTTATAGTATGGAAGCACTGCCACGCTACTTAGATTGCAGGGTGGTCGTAAGCATGGAAACGAGACGTGTATAATGTGATGAAGAAATGAATCCAGCCAGCAAAGGAAGCAATGTGGATAATAACAATACATTAGTAAGTGTCTTGTATTAATTTTCTCTACATGATAAATGCTATTTGCTGAAGTGACAAAACCCCTTTAATGATGAAATAGTAAGTTACCACGGGAATGAAGCAATATGCCAACTAGGGGTGTGCTAGTTTAAAATATTTGCGGCCTTGCCACTGATGTTTTGTCCCAGGCCCCGAATGTCCTGCCTGCCTGCAAGATACAATTGTATTGCTGTCCTGGAAGCCAATACTATTGAATCTAATGCATTGGAAGATCTGAAGGACCTGTGATGATATCACAGGTCATGTGACCAGTGCTAAAAGTAGTGGTTGAGAAGGACCTGTGATGATGTCACATCATGTGATTAGTGTAGGAGAGGAAGGCAGTGAAGAGGAGAAGTCCTGGGGAAGAAGCTGTGGTGAGGTCTGCTACATGAGGAGCGGTAAGTGAAGGGAAAGGTAGAGGAATGCTGGGAGTTGTGGTTATTTAACTAGAACTATGTGTTAGGGCTGAAGGGAGGAATGTTATTAACATGGTACTGAATGTTCAGGGGGTGATGTTATTACTGTATTTTGGAGATGGCTGGGGCAGGGTGATGTTATTTACATGGGACTGTATGTTGAAGGCGGCTATGGGAGGGGGTGATGTTATTTACATTGGACTGCATGTTGAGGGGGCGGTTATTTACATTAGACTCTATGTTCAAGGCAGCTGAGGGAGGGAGTGATGTTATTTACATGGGACTGAATGTTGAAGGGGTGATGTTTACATGGGATTGCATGGTAGAGACGGCCGGGGAAGGAGTGATATTATTTACATGGGACTGTATATTGGAGGGGCTGAAGGGAGGGAGGTGATGTTATCTACACGGGACTGTATTTTGGAGGGGGCTGTAGATAGAGAGGGATGTTACTTACTTGGGACTCTATATTGGAGGGGGCTGGAGAGATGGCATGATGTTATTTACATGGGACTGTATATTGGAGGAGCTGAAGGGAGGGGAGTGATATTATTTACAAGGGACTGTATTTTGGAGGGGGCTGGAGAGATGATGTGATGTTATTTACATGGGACTGTATGTTGAAGGGAGGAATATAACTACAGAGGGCACTGCAGGGGGAATTATTAATACTAGGGGAACTTCAGATCGCGCAATATAACAGTAGGGGGTGGTATAAATACTGAGGGCACTGTAGGAGCATTTTAAATCCAGGGGACATTAGGTGTTCTTATTAATACTGAGGGCTCTATAGGAGGGACTTATAGATCTGCCTTGTATCTACTAAGAGCACTATGAGGGGCCTTATTACTACTGATGGGTCTGTAGTGAGCTTTGTTACCACTGGGGGAACAATAAGGGGGCTTATTTCTACTGGTGGCTGTGTGAGGGCATTATTAACCGTTTCAAACCAAGCCAGTTTTCACCTTAAGGACCTAGCTACATTTTTCAAATCCGACATGCTTCAATTTATGTGGTAATAACTCTAGAACACTTTTACTTATCTAAGCGATTCTGAGATTGTTTTGTTGTGACAAATTGTACTTCATGTTAGTGGTAAATTTGAATCAATATGTTTCACCTTTATTTATAAAAAAATCCAAAATTTACCGAAAATGTGGAAAAATTCATAATTTTTGAAATTTGAATGTCTCTGCTTTTAAAGCAGATTGTGATACAGTACCTCATAAAATAGTTGTTACTGTACATTTCCCAGATGTCTACTTCATGTTGGCATCATTTTGTAAACATCATTTTATTTTTCAGGAAGTTAGAAGGCTTAGAATTTTAGAAGCAATTCTTAAATTTTTTAAGAAAATTTCCAAAACCCACTTTTCAAGGACCAGTTCAGTTATGAAGTTACTTTGTGGCGCTTACATAATAGAAACCACCCATAAATGACCCAATTTTAGAAACTACACCCATCAAGTTATTCAAAACTGATTTTTACAAACTTTGTTAACCCTTTAGGTGTTTCACAAGAATGAAAGGAAAATGGAGGTGAAATTTCAAAAATTCACTTGTTTTGCAGATTTTCCATTTTAATCTATTTTCCATGTAACACAGCAAGGGTTAACAGCCAAAGAAAACTCAATATTTATTACCCTTATTCTGTAGTTTGCAGAAACACCCCACATGTGGTGGTAAACTGCTGTACGGGAACATAGCAGGGCGCAGAGGGAAAGGAACGCCATATGGTTTTTGGAGGGCAGATTTCACTGGGATAATTTTAAGTTGCCATGCCACATATGAAGACCCCCTAGAGTAGAAACTCCCAAAAAGTGACCCCATTTTGTAAACTACAAGATGAGGTGACAGTTTTATTGGTACTATTTTGGAGTACATATGATTTTTGATTGCTCGATATTACGCTTTTTGTGAGGCAAGGTAACAAAAAAAATGGCTGATATGGCACAGTTTTTATTTTTTGTTTTTTACAGAGTTCTCCTGACAGGATAGATCATGTGTTGCTTTTATAAAGCAAGTTGATACAGACGCGACAATACCAAATATGTGTATTTTTTTCTTTGTTGTTTCAGTTTTACATAATAAAGCATTTTTGAAAACAAAAATTATGTTTTTGTGTCTTAATTTTCTGAAAGCTACATCTTTTATTTTTCTTCTGATCGTCTTGTGTAGGGGCTCATTTTTTGCGGAAAGAGTTGACGTTTTTGCAGGTAGCATTTTTCGATACATATGATTTTTTTAACCACTCAATATTACACTTTTTGTAGCAAAGTGACCAAAAAATTGGTTGTTTTGGCAGAGTTTTTATTATTTATTTTTTTTATGAAATTCACCTTAGGGGTTAGATCATGTGATATTTTATTAGAGCAGGTTTTTACGGACTCGGTGATACCTAATTTGTCTACTTTTTTTAATGTATTTTAATTTTACACAATAAAAGCATTTTGAATAAAAAATCATGTTTTAGCCTCTCCATATATTTTTTTTTTATTTTTTGGGGCGATTTTATGTAGTGGCTCATTTTTTGCAGGAAGAGATGACGGTTTGATTCGTAGTATTTTGGGTTGCATATAACTTTTTGATCGCTTGGTATTACAGTTTTTGTGATGAAGGTGAGAAAAAAAATTGCATTTTTGGCACAGGTTTTTTTTTTTTTTTTACGGCGTTCACCTGAGAGCACAGACCATATGATATTTTTATAGAGCAGGTCATTAGGGACGTGGTGATACCTAACATGTATACTTTTTTTTACATTTATTTCAGTTTTACACAATAAAAGCATTTTTGAAGAAAAAAAAAATCATGTTTTAGTGTCTACATTTTCTGAAAGCCATATTTTTTTATTACTTTTGGGCGATTGTCTCAATTTTTGCGGGAAGAGATGACGGTTTGATTGGTACTATTTTGGGGTACATATGTCTTTTTGATCACTTGGCATTACTCTTTTTTTATGTAAGGTGACCAAAAAATGGCGTTTTTGCTCAGTTTTTATATTATTTTTTTTACGGCATTCACCTGAGGTGGTAGGTTATGCGACATTTTTATAGAGCACTTCGTTACGGACGTGGCGATACCTAATATGTCTGTTTTATAATTTTTTAAAAAACACTGTTTTATGATGAGGGGGCTTTTTTTTTTTTTTTACTTGAAACTTTATTTTTTTTTTACTGTAAAAAAACACCTTTTTTTCACTTTTTTTTTACTTTTTACATTTGTCCCACTGTGGGACTTCACATTTTCAGGGTTTGTTTCAATTCAGTGCAATATTTTCTGTATTGTACTGAATTGAACTGTCGGCTTCTTAAACAGTAAGACGCTGACAGTTGCCTAGGAGACCCAGCCTGTAGGCTGGATCTTCTAGGCTTCCGTACATGGCAGGCTCTGATGCCTGTGTAAGGCATCGGAGGTGCCATGGCAACCATAGGCCCCCTGCCAGCGCAGCGCGGGAGGCCGATGGAGTCAGAGGGAGCTCCCTCCCTCTGCAGACCCCACACATGCCGCAGTTAACACCGACCACGGCGTGCGAAAGGGTTATCGCTGTGTGCGGTGATGCCGGCGTATGCAGCAGGGGCCCGGCTATTGGTAACAGCCAGGCCCGTGCTGCTGATCAGGCGGTTGCAGCTCCTGCACCCACCTGATTACATCACGTACATGCACGTGAGGATGCGGCAAGAAGCCGCTCGCTCACGTACATGTACGTGATTCTGCGACAAGGGGTTAGTACTTGAGGGCTCTTTTACTAATGGAGGTGCTCTTGCGGAGTATTGTCACTGTTGGGGGCACTGTAGGGGGCAGTATTACTAATGAGGGCATTCTAGAAGGGAATTACAATTTGTGGGACTTTGAGGAGCACTATTACTATGGGGGGAAGGACTATCTATATGGCACTAATATTTCTTCAGGATAGTATTTGGGAGCATTTGGGAGCACACAGAGCAGAAGGATAATACTGTTGGGACTCCAGGTTGGGGGAAGCTAAGATGTCTGTGTGTCAAACTCTGCAGAGAGGAGGCACGTGTGGAAGAAGTTTTCAGAACTGAATGGAGAATATGATGAGAAGATCTACGTCAGAGGAGACATCACCTGGGAGGCTCTGGATTTGAGAGGTATGTACGGCTGTGTAGCTATTACAGTAAAATGCTGTGGTGGGGGTCCTAGGGAATTGGGCCATGCAGTCCACCAACCAAAGAAAGGGCAGGTGGGAGGGAAGTTCCCAGTCAGACATCCAGAGAAAGAGACTCATGCCCTTTTTATTAACTCCCCAGGGGGCAGGGACATGAATACCCGGACAGGCTCATTATTGCAATTCAAGTAGAGGGGGCTAGGGAGTGGCTTCATATAGAACTGGCCACCACTGTTAACCCCTTCACAAGAAAAGTGACACTAACCCCTATTTTAACAAAACCTAACACTGTCTGCTGCAGTCAGGGACAACTTCCCTATCTGGGTTGTTGTCACTTCATAATGCCTTCTTTTATGCCCCTACTTAGTGATCATCCCCATTGAGGCCCAGTACATATAATGCCTCACCCAGTAGTGCCCTATTCACATATGTCCCCCACTAGCAACTTCTTAACAGATAATGCCCCCCCCCCTCCCGGTTGTGCACTTTTCTCATATAAGGCTCCCCAGTTGTGCCCTCTTTACAAAGAGTATTTCCCAGTTGTAGCCTCTTTAAATATCTTGGCCCCTAAATATAACACCCCCTAGTAATGACTTCTTAAAACATAGTGCCACCACCCAGTAGTGGTCTCTTTACAAATAGGGCAACCCAGTAAATAATGCATTAACTCCTCCCCGTAGTGCCCCCAGCAGTGTTCACAAACCCCCAAAAAAGAAGAAAATACTCACCCCCAACTGTCTGCGATGCAGGCCTATTCTGGCCTGCTGCCCTGGCGTTCTACATTATGGTGATGACATCATCATGCGCCTGTGCCAGGACGCAGCACTGTGACGTGTGTGCGCCTGCCTCATTCCACCTTCCTCTGCGAGCAAGCGCCTGGCCCTGGACATAGGTGAATATTTAGATTTTAGTTTTTTATTTTATTTCATGTGCCTACTTTGTTGGAGGTAGGGACACACAGGAGGACATATTACTGAAGAGACATCAAGTACATGGGGGAGGGGGGGGAATTACTATATTGGGGCTTCTGTATGGGGGCAAATTACTTTGCGGGGGAAAATTATTATGGGGGGATGGGGGTTGTGTGGGGCCAAATTATTATAGGAGGGACTACTATGTGGGGGCTCTGTGGGGGCAAATTATTATGGGAGTAATTACTATGTGGCGGAGTGTGGGGGAAATTACTATGTGTGGGCAGTGCGGTGGAAATTACTATATGGGGGCAGTGTAGGGAAACTACTGTGTGGGGCAGTGTGGTGGAAACTACTGCGTGGGGGCAGTGTGGTGGAAACTACTGTGTGGGGGCAGTGTGGTGGAAACTACTGTGTGGGGGCAATGGGGAGGAAATTACTATATGGGGCAGTGTGGGGGAAACTACTGTGTGTGGGAAGAGTGGTGGAAACTACTGTATAGGGGCAGTGTGGGGGAAATTACTGTGTGGGGGCAGTGTGGGGAAAATTACTGTGTGGAGGCAATTACTACGTGGGGGAAATTACTGTGTGGGGGCAAACTACTATATGGGGGCAGTGTGGGGGAAATTACTTTATGGGGCAAATTACTATGGGGGGATTACTATGTGGGGGAAATTCCTATGGGGGATTACTATGTGGGGGCAGTGTGGGGGAATTACTATATGAGGGCGTTGCTATTGGGGAGGCACTGTAGGGGCAATTTGATTATTTTTGGGGACGCTATACAGGGATTATTACCTGGAGCACAATATAGGGTGTTATTATTACTGGGGGCACATTAGGGGACATTATAACTGCTGTAGACACTATAGGGACATTTGGGGTAACTTATCAAACTGGTGTAAAATAGAACTGGTTTAGTTGCCCATAACAACCAGATTCCACCTTTCATTCTTGACAGCTCTTTTGGAAATCCAGTTCTACTTTGCACCAGTTTGATTTATGACCCAAATTATGTCTACTGGGGTAACTCTTTTTTCAGCAGTATAGAATCTGGGGCATTGGGGAGCACAACGGGCACAGTATTGGGGAGGACAGGACACCAGGATGGGGAGGTTGATGGAAAAATTGAGGAATCTAACGTGTCTGTATTACAAACTTTGTAGAGACAAGGTGTGGCTGAAAAAAATTTGCCATGGCAGTCTGAGTCAAATGGAGGAGAAGAGGAAAGAGAAGGTCTACATGACAGGAGATGTCTCTGGATGTAAGAGATATGTGGTGCTGTATTCTCCTCCAAGTGTTTTTAATTATTTGTATTTGTATTTTATATTTGGCAACCAAATTTTTCAGGTTAGGAGCCAATTTGGGGTATTTTTTTTAGTCTTAAGATGTCATATGGCCTAGCAAGAGACTGTAGCTCTCATGAAGCACCGCAGCCTCTTCATACAAAAAAATAAAAAAATGGAGGGAGGGGAAATGCTGGTCTTTAAAAATCTGCCCCGTTGTGCCCAAATTGCTTCAAAAATGTGACTTACAATTCCATGCCAAAGTAAGGCAACCAATAGCTGGTATAGAGTCAGTGAAAAGTGTCCATCCATACATTCCTAAAAACCTAGCAAACAATTGGCCCTGGGGCGCGGCATGTTGCAAATGCCATAACCCCAATGTGAACCCGCCCTTACTGATATACTCAGCAAATGGAAATATTCATTATTTACCTACACAGACTAAAACTTGTCCTGAATTAGTTCTGCTCACATAGTTCACATCTTTTTACAATATATCGGCCATAAGTCCTGGATAGGGGCTAGATCTGTGCTGCTCATGGGTTTAGCTCACAGAAGAATGCCTGTACTGATACACTGTAACAAACCCTCGGCTGTATTAGCATGACTAGGTCATGGGTTTTAACTTCTGGAAGGCAGGTTGACTATTATCAGGCTAGAGCTGAATGTATTATTATTATTTTTGCATGCATGATATCATACTGTAATTTATTCTCAACTGTTCTGGTGATGTAGGGGAAGGAAATGTTTGTATTTTATGGTCAGTTGATATCGTCAGTGATATAAGGTGTGTAGAAGATTGAGATATAGGAAAACCATTACAGTTCATTTATTAATGGCTACCATCCCACCTTATGTCCACATGGTGGTGCTATGTTCACAGAAAATACACTATATGGACAGAATCTTGGGACACCTACACATTACACCTACAGGAGCTTTTATGACATCTCATTCTAAATTTGTAGGCATTAATATGGAGCCGGTCCCCCTTTTTGCAGCTAAAACAACCTTCACTCTTCTGGAAAAGCTCCGTACATAATTTTGGAGAATTTTTGCCCATTCACCCAGAAGAACATTTGTGAGGTCAGACACTGATGTTGGAGGAGAGGACCTGGTTTGCAATGTCCATTCTAGTTCACCCCACAAGTGTTACATAAACATAGTAACATAGTTTATAAGGCTGAAAAAAAGACATCTGTCCATCCAGTTCAGCCTGTTATCCTGCAAGTTGATCCAGAGGACGGCAAAAAACCCTGTGAGGAAGAAGCTAATTTTCCTCACTTTAGGGGAAGAAAATTCCTTCACGACTCCAATCAGGCAATCAGAATAACTCCCTGGATCAACGACCCATCTTTAGTAGCTATAACCTGTAATATTATTACCCTCCAGAAATACATCCAGGCCCCTCTTGAACTCTTTTAGTGAACTTACCATCACCACCTCCTCGGGCAGAGAGTTCCATAGTCTCACTGCTCTTACAGTAAAGAATCCTCTTCTATGTTTGTGTACAAACCTTCTTTCCTCCAGATGCAGAGGATGTCCCCTCATCATAGTCACAGTCCTGGGGATAAATAGATCATGGGAGAGATCTCTGTACTGACCCCTGATATAGTTATACATAGTTATTAGATCTCCCCTCAGTCATCTTTTTTCTAATGTGAATAACCCTAATTTTGGTAATCTTTCTAGGTACTGTAGTCCACCCTTTCCAGTTATTACTTTAGTTGCCCTCCTCCAAACCCTCTCCAGCTCTGCTATGTATGTCTTGTTCACAGGAGCCCAGAACTGTACACAGTACTCCATGTGTGGTTTGACTAGTGATTTGTAAAGTGGTAGGACTATGTTCTCATCATGGGCATCTATGCCCCTTTTGAGGCAACCTATTATCTTATTGACCTTAGCAGCAGTTGTCTGACACTGGTTTCTGCAGCTTAGTTTGCTGTTCAATAAAATTCCTAGGTCATTTTCCATGTCAAAGTTACCCAATGTTTTACCATTTAGTATGTACTGGTGACTTGCTTTATTCCTTCCCATGTGCATAACCTTACATTTGTCAGTGTTAAACCTCATCTGCCACTTCTCTGCCGAAGCCTCCAATCTATCCAGATTTATCTGTAGCAGTGTACTGTCCGCTTCCATGTTAATTACTTTACACAGTTTAGTATAATCTGCAAAAAATAATAGTTGGAGGCATACAATTGTCCAAAATGTCTTGGTATTCTCTTCACTGGAAGTGAGGGGCCTAGGCCAACCCCTGAAAAACATCCACCAACATTATCTCTCCTCCACCAAACTTTACAGTACAAAAAAAATACAAATGAATAATAAATAGAGATGAGCGAGTAGTGTTCGATCGAGCTGGTATTCGATCGAATACTACGATATTCGGCGTGCTCGATTTCTTTCGAGTATAACGGCGATGGCGCACTTAGAATTCGTTTCCCCTCCCACCTTCCCTGGCGCTCTTTTTCCACCAATCACCATGCGGGGGGGGTATGACAGGCACGCTGAGCACGCTGGCATCGCGAAAACGGCGTCTACATGCATTGGCTGGAAAAACCATGTGACCTCGAATATTAAAAACTCAGCTCTTCCTGCTCGTTCGCATATGCTGCGTGAACTTAGTCAGGGACAGAGGCTGGAGAAGGGAGAGACAGGTTTAGCTGTTGGACAGGCAGGAGCGTGATTAAAAGCCCTTATCAGGGCTACTATAGTGCAGTACAGTGATAGCTTTACTAACAAGATACACTTTACAGAGAACGGCTTGCCGTATTCAGGGATAGCTGCTGGAGTAGGGACAGAGAGAGGCATTAGTGGTGTATTAGGTGCTCTGCTACATACCAAACTATATTGGCACTACTGCTGTGTACCTTGAAATTACAATATATAGGCCTTTCATTGGCAACTGTACTGTGCGTCTCTGCAAAGTAATTTCTCATATCTGGTGTTCTACACACGCTGATCACTATACAACGGCTGTGTACCTTGAAATATACATATATGGCATTACATTGCAACTGTACTGTTGTCTCTTGCAAAGTAATTTCTCAAACTGGTGTTCATACACACCGTCGATCACTTAGTACCGCTTGTACCTTGATATACAATATATAGGCCTTACAATTGCCAACTGTACTGTGCGTTCTTGCAAAGTAATTTCCCATACCTGGTGTTTCATAACACCGTCTGATCACTTGTACACGGCTGTGTACCTTGAAATACAATATATAGGCCTTACAATTGCCAACTGTACTGTGGCGTTCTCTTGCAA
>ONZH01013856.1:0-33118 GCA_900303285.1 Rhinella marina
ATGTCACTGCCCCCTCAGTGTACATCTGATCCCACACACAGGTTCATGGAGGACTGTGGTACGGGAAGTGCCAGAATGATTTGCCAAATCATCCAAGAGATCTCTCCATGTTCAGGAGCCTCCTGGATTTTAATTTTCTTTTCTTTTTGCTTTTTAGCTCAAATATAGAATTAAACATAAAAAACTAAATTAAAATACAAAAGCAAAGAAATTCAAATTAAGAAAAATTTTCCAAGTTTTCTTTAAATTTGGGATTTAAAAAAAAACAAAACAATCATCTCAGATTTACCAATATCCTGAAGTCTGATGTATCACAAGAAAAGAGTCTCTTAATGTCCTGGATAAGTAAAATCATTCCAAAGTTACATAAAGTGACACGAGTCAGATTATTAACAATAGGCTCTGTCAGGAAGGTGAAAAATAACAAGAACGGGATAAAAGCCCACGAGTGGGATTAATAAGAATGTGTATTCATAGCATAGTGCAAAAAAAAAAATGATTTTTTTTCTTTAACCATATATGTCCCCTTTTCACAGGAAAAGTTTGGACACTAACAGGAAAGTTAATTTGCATGAACCCTACAAGACTTTGCTATGGGGGTAATAATTGTCCTTTAATCAGGAAGATGCAGTCCACCTCACAGCCGCACACATCACTTGTACTGTACTCAGGGCTCAGGCTGTTGTCTGCTCCTCCAGTCCCAGGCTGCAGAGAACAGAGAGCTGCTGATTGGTGGATTTGAATCTGTTCAACCAATCAGCACTTCCCCTCAGATACATGAATGATGATTGCCGTTACAAACTGTCATCCCTGGTTGCCGACTGCAAGAGGAGGAAGATGTCTCTCAGCTTTGCCGCATCTCACCCCTCCTGTCTGGAAGAGAGAAGCATCCGTGTGTGTAGGGAAGTCCGTGACCCCTCTTCAGATCATGGTAAGTTCTCAGTCAGACATTGCAGGAGGGGGATCAGGGAGGTTCCATTACTGAACCAGGGAACTCTATGGGAAGATTTATGTGTATGAAGAGGTCATCTAAATAACTGCAAATTATGAGTGGATGTTATTCATAGCAGCCAATAAGGTTCCAGCTCTCAGACCATTTGGAAAATGCCTTTGGTTCATCTATTCACAGCCCCATTTATCTTACTGGTCATTGCCCTGTCTTACTGGTCACTTTCTTATCTTACTGGTCATTGCTCTGTCTATCCCCCTGCTATTGATAAAGCTCCCCTGACCTGACTGGTGAGAGGAAAACAACTCCAAACATGTTGTGACAGTCGCAGGCTATTATTTGATGATGGGAGTTGTAGTTCTACAGCAGCATTTGCTTAGCCAGAGGTTGGATACAACTGTTCTAGCAACTGAAAGGATTTATTTTATTAATCCTTATTAGGGTTTTGCTTTATTTCTAGTTTCCTTCAAGTTTTCAGCTTTTTCTCTATTGCCTCAAAAATTGGATGGAAATGATTTATATGTTGTATTCTTCCTGCAGGTGTGGATATGTCCATTTCGTAGGAAAGATGACATCAAAGCTACAGAGTGGACCGTCTGGTAGCCTCAGCTATTTGAGAGTCGGGTGGAAGACATCGTCCCACAGATGAATCCTAGCAGTTTGAGCACCAGCCCTACAAGAAGGGTCAATGCCCTTATAGCGTGATGTCACCGGGGATTACTCCATGTGGGGGGGGGGGTTGTTGGGATGCATCTCTGGCTGGCGTCGTTCTATTAGGTAGACAATGAACATTCAGATGAAATGGACTTTTATAAGGCTACCAGGAATGGATGTCTAACATCCCATGATCTATGCAGCTTATCTGGATACTTCATGCAGTACAGGTAGTCTAAGGGGTCATTTCTGGATAGGTAGGTCAGATAGATAAAAAATGTATGAGAAATGTATATGTGATAATGTAATGATCAAAAGAGGAGAAAATGTGAAAGGAAAGACTAATCTCTGATTTCTTGTATTAATCAGTATCAGGGTTCTGGTTGATGTCTGGTTTCTTTCCACTTTCCTTTTTCTCCTCTATTGATATAACATTCAATAATTGCCTAGAAATTATAAATTTGTGTTATTACTAGTTGAAGGTTTGGATATGTCCATTTGGTAGAAAGGATGACATCACAGCTACAGAGTTGACCGTCTGATAGCCTCGCTCGACTGCCCATCTCTCCTGAAGACCCCTCAGCTTTTTGAGAGTTGGGTGGAGGACATCATCTCTGAAAGAGGGTCCCACAGATGCACCCTAGCAGTTTGAGCACCACTCCTACAAGAAGAGTCAATACCCTAAAAGCGTGATTTCACCGGGGATTACTCCGGGGTGATCCTTGTGTTGGGGTGCACCTCTGGCCGGCTGTCGTCATCCTTTTAGGTAGATAATGATGTGTGTGCTGTCAACAACTCCATAGAGATGTGTGAATGTTTAGATGAAATGGCTACTATGAGGCGGCCAGGAATGGATGTCTAACATCCCATGATCTATGCAGCTTATCCGGATACTTGATGTATTATCGACAGTCTAAGGGGCCTTTAATAGACAGTTAGGACAGATAGTTAGCTCATAAATCAATGAGAAATGCATATGTGATAATGTGATGATCAAAAGAGGAGAAAATGTGAAAAGAAAGTATTAACTCTGATTTCTTGTATTAAGCCTCAGTCACACGTCCGTGTCCTTGCTCAAATCCGTGAGCAGGCGGTCAGTGAGGCATCCGTGTTGGGTCCATGGGTCCGTTTTTTGCTGCCCGTGTTGCATCCGTTTTTCACTGGCACTGAACGGTTGAAAAATAATTTTCAAAGCATCTCTTCTTAATGATCCATGCAACATGGATGGCATCCGTGTTGCATCCATGGTTTTCACGGACCCATAGACTATAATGGGCATGGGAGATCCGGAACATGGATTAAGATAGGACATGCATCCGTGCTAAAAAAACGGAACCACGGACCGTGATGAAACACTGATGTCTGAACACATACATTCAAATGAATGGGGACGTGTGCTGTCCGTGGAGAACACGTACAGGACACGTCCATGAAACACTGACGTGTGAATGAGGCTGTAATCAGTATCAGGGTTCTGGTTGATATCTGGTTTCTTTCCACTTTCCTTCTTCTCCTCTATTGATATAATATTCAATAATTGCCTAGAAATTATAAATATGTCTTATTCCTAGTTGAGGGTTTGGATATGTCCATTTGGTAGGAAGGATGACATCACAGCTACAGAGCTGACCGTCTGATAGCCTCGCTCGACTGCCCATCTCTCCTGAAGACCCCTCAGCTTTTTGAGAGTTGGGTGGAGGACATCATCTCTGAAAGAGGGTCCCACAGATGCACCCTAGCAGTTTGAGCACCACTCCTACAAGAAGAGTCAATGCCCTAAAAGCGTGATTTCACCGGGGATTACTCCGGGGTGATCCTTGTGTTGGGGTGCACCTTTGGCCGGCTGTCGTCATCCTTTTAGGTAGGTTATGATGTGTGTGCTGTCAACAACTCCATAAAGATGTGTGAATGTTTAGATGAAATTGCTACTATGAGGTGACCAGGAATGGATGTCTAACATCCCATGATCTATGCAGCTTATTCGGATACTTGATGCGTTATGGGCAGCCTAAGGGGCCTTTAATAGACAGGACAAAAAGCTAATAAATCAATGAGAAATTAATATATGAGTGATAGTGAATTGATCAAAAGAGGAGAACATGTGAAAAGAAAGTATTAACTCTGATTTCTTGTATTAGGCCCCATTCAGACGGCCGCATTATTGCAGACCCACAATAGTACGGGGAACGCCCGGTGTGTGTTCTGCACCGCTCAGAACACACGCCAGGCAGCCCTATTCAAAATGCCTATACTTGTCCATGCATGAGGACAAGTTCAGGACATGCTTCCTATTTTTCAGCTAGCTCCGTGCGGCGGCTCCCTGCTCCCATAGAGGTGAATGGGGCCACATCTATTCTGCACACGACCCTGTGAATGGGGCCTTAATCAGTATCAGGGTTCTGGTTGATGTCTGGTTTCTTTCCACTTTCCTTCGTCTCCTCTATTGATATAATATTCAATAATTGCCTAGAAATTATAAATATGTCTTATTCCTAGTTGAGGGCTTGGATATGTCCATTTGGTAGAAAGGATGACATCACAGCTACAGAGTTGACCGTCTGATAGCCTAGCTCGACTGCCCATCTCTCCTGAAGACCCCTCAGCTTTTTGAGAGTTGGGTGGAGGACATCATCTCTGAAAGAGGGTCCCACAGATGCACCCTAGCAGTTTGAGCACCACTCCTACAAGAAGAGTCAATACCCTAAAAGCGTGATTTCACCGGGGATTACTCCGGGGTGATCCTTGTGTTGGGGTGCACCTCTGGCCGGCTGTCGTCATCCTTTTAGGTAGATAATGATGTGTGTGCTGTCAACAACTCCATAAAGATGTGTGAATGTTTAGATGAAATGGCTTTTATAAGGCTACCAGGAATGGATGTCTAACATCCCATAATCTATGCAGTTTATCTGGATACTTCATGCATTATGGGCAGTCTAAGGGGTCATTTCTGGATAGGTAGGTCAGATAGCTAAAAAATCTATGATAAATGTATATGTGATAATGTGAAGATCAAAAGAGGAGAAATTGTGAAAATAAAGACTAATCTCTGATTTCTTGTATTAATCAGTATCAGGGTTCTGGTTGATGTCTGGTTTCTTTCCACTTTCCTACTTCTCCTCTATTGATATAATATTCAATAATTGCTCAGAAATTATAAATATGTCTTATTCCTAGTTGAGGGTTTGGACACGTCCATTTGGTAGGAAGGATGACATCACAGCTACAGAGTTGACCGTCTGATAGCCTCGCTCGACTGCCCATCTCTCCTGAAGACCCCTCAGCTTTTTGAGAGTTGGGTGGAGGACATCATCTCTGAAAGAGGGTCCCACAGATGCACCCTAGCAGTTTGAGCACCACTCCTACAAGAAGAGTCAATACCCTAAAAGCGTGATTTCACCGGGGATTACTCCGGGGTGATCCTTGTGTTGGGGTGCACCTCTGGCCGGCTGTCGTCATCCTTTTAGGTAGATGATGATGTGTGTGTGCTGTCAACCACTCCATAAAGATGTGTGAATGTTTAGATGAAATGGCTACTATGAGGCGGCCAGGAATGGATGTCTAACATCCCATGATCTATGCAGCTTATCTGGATACTTCGTGCAGTACGGGCAGTCTAAGGGGTCATTTCTGGATAGGTAGGTCAGATAGTTAGCTCATAAATCAATGAGAAATGCATATGTGATAATGTAATGATGAAAAGGGTGAAAAATGTGGAAGAAATAAATATTTTCTGATACCTTCCTGTCTGTAATCTCATTTTTATTCATATTATTAATATATCCTGTTATGCTTGAGAAAATTATCCTTATATACGCATGAAAACTTTTATAACAAGAAGACCTCATCTCTTGAGGACCGCACCGAGCCTACCATCAGCGCTCCCACATTCCAAGAAGACAGAAGACAAGAAAGCTCCTTCTCCTGAATATGACTGCTCATATTGTGACTGGCTCTTTATCATGTTCAATACTACATGCTCTTTGCTTGCTGTATGTCACTACATTGTAATCTTACTTATAGGGGTATTCTGACCACATCAAGGTATACTCTACTCAGGGGTCCCCACAGGGTACATGTTTCCCATTCATTGGATCAGTGGGGGTTTCAGCAGTTGGGCCCCCATCGATCTAAAATTAAAAGAGATAAAGATGGAGTCAAGAAGATCCTATATCAGAAGCTTTGAATGACCATTTAATGAGCTGTATTGAAAATATTTTGAAATAAGGAATTACACCTGACAATCTGCCATGTATTTGTAGAGCAAGAGAGCATGAATATAAATCCAGAGCATCATGATTAGAGATGAGCACATTTCTCAAAAAATCGATTTGGACGGTTCTCCGAATTTCCCAAAAAGATTTGATCCAAATTTATTTGTGATGAATGGCGTTAAAAAAACAGCTATTTCCTGGTTGCTGAGAGCCTGTATAGTGGTGTATAACACTGTGCATTGCAGAAATATGCATAGGGAGTCCACCGTGCTAGTGAAACAGTACTGTGAGTCAGTATGACACGTAGATGACAGGCGTCACTCTTAGAATCACTTCACTTATATGATCAGTTACAGGCCAAAACTGACCAAATAACTCAAGTGTGAACTCAGCCTTACAGGTCAATGTCAGCATCAGGTACGGTTTAAAGAACAGTGCAGTTACCTAAGATTCTACTATAGAGTGAACCCCACCTAAGTATGGCTCAATAATACTCCATAGGTGTGTGGTCAAACTAATACTGCAATGTCAACCAGAACACCATCAATCAATATATAAATACAGGGTTTTCTAGGTCTAGCCTGGCAGTGCCCAAATGCTTCTGATACAGTCTGTTCCATGTCTTGCCTGCTTTGTTTCTGCTTCCAATCCTGTCCTGTGTATGTCCTGCTTTTGTGAGAGGGCTTCTGGGTCTGTGTGCAGTCCTGCCTAGTCTGTGAGCAGCTCTGCCTGTGATTGCCATGCATCCATTCCGCATGGGGTCCAGGCATCTGCTTGGGTGAGTTTGTTTCAGTTCCAGTCCTTCTGTTGTCTGTTCCACTGGTGCTTGCACCAGCGAGGTTCTCTGCAGATAGTGGCCAAGTATACTGGGACCATCCTGGAGGTGCGAGCAGTGAATCCTTGGCCAAGTTCATCCCCACCACCAGGGGCACTATGAAGAACGGGGATCACTGGCTCTTCACCCTCTGAAGTTTGCCTCTAGTCTACCGGTACACTTGGTTCAGTGGTAGGGCTACCACTATTGCCTAACCTGCTTGTCCTGCATTACTGTCATGCTCATTTATTACATGTGTAATAAAGTATTCCGTTGATTCCTGTTGGTGACCTGTTTGCGAGACATTCCGGAAGTCTGCCCCGGCCTCCGAAATGTGACAGTAATATGTACAAGAAAACGTAAACATCCTAAAATCTGTAGTATCAGGCCACAGTTTCACCCCAATTACACAATTAAGGTTTAACAAATTTACTTATTTCTAAAAGACTATGAAGACCCTAAAATCTGTATTATCAGGACACAATTTCACCCCACTTACACAATCAAGGATTAACCGATTTAACGATATATAAAGGAATGTGACACCCCCAAAATCTGTAGTAACAGACCACAGTTTAGCCCAATAACAGAATCAAGGATTAATGGAATTAATTGTGTAGAAAAGAATGCAAACAACCTAAAATCTATAGAATTAGAACACGTTTTACCCCCTATTAGTGCAGCAAGGTTTAATAGAATAGCTCCTATTGCCCAGGCTGTACACTCTCCTACTGGTCTCTGCTCTCTCCCTATAGTGTGGGTAATGCCTCCCTATTATATCCCTACACTATCTCTAAGCTGCTCAATAGTAATTTTTTGTAAATAAAGTCTTTCCTAATCACTGTCCCTAGTGCCTGTAACGTCTCTCCCTGCACTAGGCTCAGTAGAAAATGGCCAGGCATGCAGAGGCATTTCATAGGACTGTGACATCACAGGGGCTGGCTATCTGCTGATCTGGCATTATGGGTGATCCCTCGTTCCCAGGCTTTTTACTTTCTCTTTCTAACAAGTGCAGCAGCCATTTTAGAAAAATACAATTTATTACCACGAAGCATGAGGAAAACCGAATTCAGGACTAATCGAATTTCTCCGGAAATAGTGATTGAATTTCACTGCGTGAACATCCATTTGCATCTCTAGTCATCAATATAAATCGCTGCACAATCCCCTCAAATAACATTGACTACTGATTGCAGTCATAAGTAATACATTTTATATGGCAGTTCTTTGGCTTGGAGACTCTGGATTACTACATTATTTCCTATGAGATAATCTGAATATGTACGGTGACATTTACAATATATTATTTAGCAGTACATGGTGGTGTCACATTATATTAATGTTATTTAGGTAACAATTTGAAAATGCTATTTGAACATTGTAGGACATTATCTGTGCACCACAGAGTATAGTACTTACAAATAGGAACTGTATGATCATGCATCACATGAAGGGAGGAACTCACAAGTGGTATCACACATAGCTTCATCCAACCAAAGGCCAGCTATGATAACACATTTTACTTTAGAGGAAACCCATATTTATACAAATATTACAAAGTATTTAAATGTAAAAACTGCTGAATTTCACCACTTATACTTCCTTCTTGTCAGTAATTTACAGAAAGATACTGACAGAAGACAAATTCTCCTTTTAGCAGCAGTGGCTAAGCGTTGTCTCCGTCCATCCGTCATGTCTCCAGAGACGTCGGTGTTATTTCTCTGTAAGTACCAAGATCTTCATGTCTTTCAGTCAATGTCTGATAGTGAACAGTAAGAGGGGTGTAAAAATGTTGTAAAAATACCACCGAAAATACGGGCTCCTACATGTCCTCTGTATACAGCTGTGTGCTGTGTATAATGTCATATAAATACCTCCATCACTACAAGTTACCGGCTACACCTCATCTCCCATCATATGTCCTCTGTATACAGCTGTGTACTGTGTATAATGTCATATAAATACCTCCATCACTACAAGTTACCGGCTACACCTCATCTCCCATCACATGTCCTCTGTATATAGCTGTGTACTGTGTATAATGTCATATAAATACCTCCATCACTACAAGTTACCGGCTACACCTCATCTCCCATCATATGTCCTCTGTATATAGCTGTGTACTGTGTATAATGTCATATAAATACCTCCATCACTACAAGTTACCAGCTACACCTCATCTCCCATCACATGTCCTCTGTATACAGCTGTGTACTGTGTATAATATCATATAAATACCTCCATCACTACAAGTTACCGGCTACACCTCATCTCCCATCATATGTTCTCTGTATACAGCTGTGTACTGTGTATAATATCATATAAATATCTCCATCACTACAAGTTACCGGCTACACCTCATCTCCCATCATATGTCCTCTGTATACAGCTGTGTACTGTGTATAATGTCATATAAATACCTCCATCACTACAAGTTACCAGCTACACCTCATCTCCCTTCACATGTCCTCTGTATACAGCTGTGTACTGTGTATAATGTCATATAAATACCTCCATTACTACAAGTTACCGGTTACACCTCATCTCCCATCATATGTCCTCTGTATACAGCTGTGTACTGTGTATAATGTCATATAAATACCTCCATCACTACAAGTTACCGGCTACACCTCATCTCCCATCATATGTCCTCTGTATACAGCTGTGTACTGTGTATAATATCATATAAATACCTCCATCACTACAAGTTACCGGCTACACCTCATCTCCCATCATATGTCCTCTGTATACAGCTATGTACTGTGTATAATATCATAAATACCTCCATCATTACAAGTTACCGGCTACACCTCATCTCCCATCATATGTCCTTTGTATACAGCGCGGGGATTAAAGCTCTTACTACTGAAATCTAGGAGAAGCAGGTGGGGCCCTGGCTGACAGACATAGCGGGGACCCTGAGGAGAAGACAGGAGCGGTTTATTACCGCTTCTGCCTTCTCCTGTGTTGGCAGGATAGTGGTACCTTAACGCATTGTGGAGACAGCAGGAAACGGGTGTGAAAGTCCCAGCTGTCACGTGACTGCCGGGGGTGTCGGGGCACGGGCAGAAGTAGAGCTGCAGGGTCTATGGAGACCTTGATCAGCTCTGCCTGTGTGTCATGCACCCACAGGGGGCTCAATTTCCCTGTAACTGGGGCTCCTGTGGATGCAGTGGAAACTGTGAAAAAAAAAACAATAAAAAAAGTCAGTGTCCTCCAGAGGTCTTTTAATGGCCTCCGGGTATTATGTACTAAAAATAAATTAAAATATAAGTAAAAAAAATAAAATAAAATAAAAAATACAAATAAAATTAAAATTCAGTCGCTAACAGAATAATCGTAGAAAGAAACCGCAGCACGTTTCGCATAACTCCTAATAAAGAGATAAATTCCAGGATTACATGATATCTGTTACCTCTACTTCTCTTCTATCTTATAGGGTTTGTTCTCGTACAAGAAGGTAAGTCCCCAGCTTTTATCTTCCATCCTTATATTTTGAGAACAGTGATGTCATCGTATCACACAATGCACTGTGTAACTTCACACCTGGAGGTTTATTCCACATTGTGGTATTTTCCATGGATTATCATACAGGTAATCTACCATTACATGGACAGCCTGGTGTGTGTACTCCACTGCAGATGTATACAGGGTCATTAATCCAGCAAAGTAGAGGAAATCTCCACTGATAAGCCCAATGTTACAGCAGCAGCGAACCACCACCGTCCCAGTCACCCTGCCAGGTGGTCCTCCCGCTGTTCTCCTTCAGGAGGGCGTAGCAACAAAGTCTGTTCTGTCCCTCCTTGCAGGCTGGGACCTGCTTGCCGGCTTGGCCTCTCCTCTTTTACATGTACAGAATGCACGCTCCCTCCAGCTCTTCAAGGACCAAAAGAAACCTTAATCTTCACCAGCCAATGCCTGAAAATCATGGAGTACCTAGGGCACCTTCCCCTGTGAGTAGGTACCTGAGCAATTAGGTTCCTTAGTTTGTTAAGTTACTTCTAGGTGAGCTATAACCTGTTGTCCGCCTACTTTAACCTTTGACCCTTTGCTGCCTGACCTGACAAGTGCTTGACATCTGTATTGCCTCTACACTGCCAGCCCTGACCGTGGACAATTTACCATAAAGCACGCCCCTAAACTCTGCCCCCCATGGGTCATCTGCTAACCGCACAAAGCAGTGGCGTAACTACAGGGGAAGCAGGGGAAGCGGCTGCTTTGGGGGCCCGGGCTGATAAGGGGCCCGCCACACGGCAGCGTGTGAGTGAAGATTTATGATTATTTAATACAGTCTTTCAGGCCCCTTCACACGGCCCAGCCTCCCGTTGTCCATCATCGTCAACCAGCAACCAGCCCCCAGGGCGCATCCAATCCCCATACCACCCGCCAGATTCATAGCTTACTGCAGGAATAGCCAGGCAGCGCGCTGTTCCAGATAGGCCCGTCCACCAAGTTCCCCTTCAGGAGGAGGGAGCGGCAGTGTGAGATACAGCGCGAGCCGGTAGAGAAGAGGAGCAGCACGGCAGCAGCACAGCAGCGCACGTAACACACTCCAGGTATGTCTGTGCCCACTGCCTGTGCTCCCCTTGCTCTGAGCAGCCCCTGGCCCTTATCTGCACCCCTCTGGGCCTTCTCTGTTCCCCCCCGGCCACTGTCTGTGCCTCCCTGGCCCCCGTCTGGGCCCTAGACCTTATCTGTGCACCCCCTCTTGATCTGCACCTCCCTGGCCCCTGTCTGCACCTCTGGGCCCTTGCCCTTATCTGTAACCCCCCCCCTTTGGTCTGCGCCTCCTGGCCCTGGACTCTGCCCCCTTAGTCCCTGTGTGCGCCACCCCGGCCCTTGTCTGTGCCCCTGGCCCTAATCTGCACCTCCCTGGCCCTGGTGTCTGCCCCCATGGCCCCTGTGTGCATCACCATGGTCCTTATCGGTGTCCCTTGGCTTTTGTCTGCGCCTCCCTGGCCCTTATCTGTGTCCCCGGCCTTTGTCTGCGCCTCCCTGGCCCTGTTCTCTTCCCCCTTGACCCTGTGTGCACCACTCTGGCCCTTATCTATGCCCCTCGGCCTTTGTCTGCGCCTCCCTGGCCCTAGTCTCTGCCAATTTGGCCCCTATGTGTGCCACCCTGGCCCTTATCGGTGCCTCTTGGCTTTTGTCTGCACCTCCCTGGCCCTTATCTGTGTCCCCGGCCTTTGTCTGCGCCTCCCTGGCTCTATTATCTTCCCCCTTGGCCCCTGTGTGCGCCATCCTGGCCCTTATCTGTGTCCCCCCGGCCTTTGTCTGTGCCTCCCTGGCCCTGGTCTCTGCCCATTTGGCCCCTGTGTGTGCCACCCTGGCCCTTATCGGTGCCTCTTGGCTTTTGTCTGCGCCTCCCTGGCCCTTATCTGTGTCCCTGGCCTTTGTCTGCGCCTCACTGGCCCTATTCTCTTCCCCCTTAGCCCTTGTGTGCGCCACCCTGGACCTTTCAGTGCAGCCGCTGACCCTTATTTGCGCCACTGGCCCTTGTCTGCACAGGAGTGCACAGCTTTATAGATTACTAAAACGTAAGTGATGCGTGAGGGGGATCTTGACTAGTCACAGGAGATTGGGGGTTGCATGGGAGAAGGGTTAAGACTTTGAAAGGGCCCCCAAAATAGTATTATACAATGACACTACATGACAGACAGTGTGTGGATGTATATATATATATATATATTATAGGAAAAGGATGGCGTGGCAGCCTGGTCTGATCTAGATCTTGACTAGTTGCAAAGCGTGGGGGTTGGGCCCCGGGGGTGGTTTGGGGTGAAGGGGAACCTGTACAAAAATTTTAAGTTTAAATCACTCCCTTTTCCCAATTTTACAGATAAAAATATATTAACAAAAAAACAAATATATTAGGTTTCACCACGTCTGAAAAAAATTCGTGTGCAGTCAATTGAATATAAAAAAGACATTTGTTTAGTAAAATTTTCCCCAGTAAAAACATATTGAACAACGGTGATCAAAAAGTCGTACGTACTAGAAAAATGGTTTGTCGTGCAAAAAACAATCTCCAAACAGCTCTGTGGACAGAAATATAAAAAAGATATGGTTGTCAGAAAACGGCGATGCAAAGAAAAGGTTTTCATTTTTTTTTAAAAGGAGTAAAAGAAAAAAAAACGATACAAGTTTGTAATCGCTGGATTAATATTCAGCCATAGAATAAGGATGTCGGGTCATTTTCAGCGCACAGTGAACACTGTGATGTCAAAACCCAAAAAAAAACGTTTTCCAATAACAGACATGTTAAATTAAATGGTGCCATTAAATAATGGATCTTGCACCGCCAAAAATAAGACCTCATACGGCTATGTGAACGAAAAAATAAAAAAAAGTTATGGCTGTTGGAGGAAAAAACCAAAATGTAACACCAAAAATGGGCCTGGTACTTAAGAGGTTAAAGGATTGGGTCGAGTTGTCTGATAGACGGTAATACATGATGTCTTATAGGAGCCTCCATCAGACCGGTGGTGACCTTCACTCCAAACTACAAGAAGATATTCACAACAGAGTCTATAACAATGACCTGTAATGTGGAGGCGACTAGAGGAGAAGATCTGAATTATATATGGTACAAAGATTACAAGCAAGTGCACAATGGAAAATCCTATTCAATACAAAATGCTGGAACATCACACAGTGGAAATTACCGATGTCAGACCAGTACTGGAGAAATAAGTGACCTCTCTAGACTGGATGTTAGTAATGGTGAGTAATTCTACAAGATCACTAACTTACATGTGGTGACCCAGAAAATCACTGCTACAGAGTTGTGATTTATTGTTAAGGTACCCATTTCCTTATGAACTAGTTATCAGTAATGGTAATGTGGGCAGTAATTAGTTAAAACTGCCAGTTGCCCGGGTGATGGGCTGGTACCACCCCCTTGCTGAGCAGGTGTAGACAAAGGGAATGTTAGTGTGAGGTGCTAAAAACGAGACCTAGTCCAGAGAACCTTCATGTCCGAGATTGAAAGATGTAAAAAAGAAAATCCCCTCTGAAGAGAGAGAGACTACCCCTGAGGCTGTACTTGGATAAAGACAATAAGGTAATGCTTGTTTATGGCAAAAGACTTTAGTGCATGGGGAAAGGGGTCACTGCCTCTGGAGCTCATTACCCTTGTATCTGCACCACACAGACTAGGCACTGCAGAAAATGTTAATGGAAGAGAGAGAGACTGTGGGAGGATTTATAGTATTTTCACTTCTTATACATAGTTATCGAGAAAAGCTTACTCTGGAATATACCTCAGAACTCTGCATATTGCTGCTATATGTGCTGCAACTCCCATCATCTATTTAGTAAAGAGAGACTTTATGTATTGTAACCAAGCGGGCCTGGTCATTGACTTCACCATCCATCTTCTGGCCTCGGTTTGCACCCACTCCTGCCTTGCACAATGCCAACCATCAACCATCAAGGGCACCCCTATCACCACTAAGTAGGACACACTAAAAGTCAAGGATGTGCCCCGAGGGTAGAAAGGGTACACACTCTCATCACTGTATGGTCCAGGGAGCAACAGGGTAAAGGACTGCCACTACCACAACTACTTTCCCCCTCTTGTTCTCCACTCTTCGGCATGCTGCATACACAGCAGTTAACATGACTGATAAGAGATCATACATGTCCCCTCGTCTTATACACAGCAGGTAACAGGACTGATAAGAGATCATACATGTCCTCTCGTCTTATACACAGCAGGTAACAGGACTGATAAGAGATCATACATGTCCTCTCGTCTTATACACAGCAGATAACAGGACTGATAAGAGGTCATACATGTCCCCTCGTCTTATACACAGCAGATAACAGGACTTATAATAGGTCATACATCTCCCCTCGTCTTATACATAGCAGTAACAGGACTGATAAGAGATCATACACGTCCTCTCATCTTATACACCCGCAGGTAACAGGACTGATAAGAGATCATACATGTCCTCCTCGTATTATACACAGCAGGTAACAGGACTGATAAGAGATCATACATGTCCTCCTCGTATTATACACAGCAGGTAACAGGACTGATAAGAGATCATACATGTCCCCTCGTCTTATACACAGCAGATAACAGGACTGATAAGATATCATACATGTCCTCTCGTCTTATACACAGCAGATAACAGGACTGATAAGAGATCATACATGTCCCCTCATCTTATACACAGCAGATAACAGGACTGATAAGAGATCATACATGTCCCCCTCATCTTATACACAGCAGATAACAGGACTGATAAGAGGTCATACATGTCCCCTTGTCTTATACACAGCAGGTAACAGGATTGATAAGAGATCATACATGTCCCCTCGTCTTATACACAGCAGGTAACAGGATTGATAAGAGATCATACATGTCCCCTCATCTTATACACAGCAGATAACAGGACTGATAAGAGGTCATACATGTTCCCTCGTCTTATACACAGCAGATAACAGGACTTATAATAGGTCATACATCTCCCCTCGTCTTTGACATAGCAGGTAACAGGACTGATAAGAGATCATACATGTCCTCCTCGTATTATACACAGCAGGTAACAGGACTGATAAGAGATCATACATGTCCCTCGTCTTATACACAGCAGATAACAGGACTGATAAGAGATCATACATGTCCCTCGTCTTATACACAGCAGATAACAGGACTGATAAGAGATCATACATGTCCCCTCGTCTTATACACAGCAGGTAACAGGACTGATAAGAGATCATACACGTCCCCTCGTCTTATACACAGCAGATAACAGGACTGATAAGAGATCATACATGTCCCCTCATCTTATACACAGAAGATAACAGGACTGATAAGAGATCATACATGTCCTCCTCGTCTTATACACAGCAGATAACAGGACTGATAAGAGATCATACATGTCCCCTTGTCTTATACACAGCAGATAACAGGACTGATAAGAGATCATACATGTCCCCTCCTCTTATACACAGCAGGTAAGAGGACTGATAAAAATGTATAAAAAAATTGCATTTATGTAAAGAAAATCAAGTCATGGTGGAAACAAGTGTTAAATACTAACAGAAGGACCCGGCTTCACCAGGGTTTATTTAATCTATTTTGTTTAATGTTTCTGTGTGTCGTTGCAGAGAGAAAGTCAATGCAGCTGACAGAAGTTGATTTTTACCTTCATTTTTTCAATCTCCATTGGCTGCAGAGTGGGAGGGAGCGTGACGTGACCCGGTCAGGGGTGTGGTTTTGCCGAATTTGGTAAATGATGAGGACACACAATTGGTAGCAGTGGAAGAAAACATCTTTTATTACTTGTGAACGGTCGTAATCTAAAATTAGTCTATTTTATTTATTTCATTTAATGTTTCTGTGTGTCGTTGCAGAGAGAAAGTCAGTGCAGCTGACAGATGTTGATTTTTACCTTCATTTTTTCAATCCCCATTGGTTGTGGAGTGGGAGGGGGCATGGCTTGACCGAGTCAGGAGCGTGGCTTAGCGAGACCTGGGGCAGGGGTTTTTAAGTCCTTCTTTAGGGGGTGGCTTGAATTAAAGGTCGATACCATGGCAATTTATGAGGACACGCAATGGTTAGCAGTGGAAGAAAACATCCTTTATTACTACTGAGCGGTCTTAGTCTAAAATTAGTCTAAAACATAAGTTATATTTCTGGTAACCGGAATACCCCTTTAACAGTGTCATTCACAGCGCTCTGCCCCTTTAAAGCAGTGAAGAGAAATGGCTGGGTTGTTAATTATCTGTGCTCCCCAGCTGGCTGCTAATTACCTGGCTGGGTTGTTATGGAAACCGATATGTATGTGGAGAAAATGGCACTTGGGGTTTGAAACCAAAGCTCCCAGGCTAATATTAGCTAATGGAGATCATATTTTGGGAATATCTCAGGAACGGTATGTCCTGGAGAGCTAAGACCTGGTCTAAAACATTCCCGGACACCTGATGTACCTGTGTGCCGAATTTGGAGAAAATCGATCCAGTAGTTTGGTCGCGCATAGAGAACAGACAGACAGAAACTCGTTTTTATAATATAAGGAGATAAATGAGCTAAACAGTAGGGTTCTGTCAGTAAACTGACATTCATCAAAAATGTCCCGAGTCTAGGAAATGTCGCAAATCTGCGTTAAAAGTTGCAAGTGTGGTCTGGCAGGGTTGGCTAAAATGGCGCATTTCGGTTTAATAAAAAGTTGCATCTTTGTACCATTGGCAAATCAAGAGAAATAGATGAATAATCAAGTTTATATTTTAAAAAGTCACATTTTAATAGTGTCGTGCGCCTTTTGATATACGAGGTGAAATAAATCACCACTTTTGATTTGTAATGTTATCATTGTTGTGGCACAAATAAAGTCATTACTGATAAATGCCCGCCCTTATGTATTATAGGTTGGGTCATCCTGCAGACCCCTCTGTATGTCTATGAAGGAGATCAGATGACGTTACGATGTCACCACTATCCTGGATACTATGGAGGAAGACGGACAACGTTTTACAAAGAGAGCAAAGTCATTACAGACGGGAGCGATGATGAGGAATTTCATATCAGTAATGTGGACAGGACGAGTGCCGGGAAATACCAATGTATAAAAGAGGTCTATTATAGTACATCATATCACCAACATGTAGATGAAGCTTCTGTGTCTGTAGAAGGTAAGTGCTGGACCGTTTCTAGATGAATTATTCTGCAGCAATGATGGAGGAACATTTATCCTCCGCAGTCATCTACAATCACTGATGTGTGGGAATTACCTGGAGCACAATGAGGACTGCTCTACAGTATATGTGTGTGGAGTTTTGGTGAACAGTTCACTCTTTTGCAATGTTCATGGTGAAATGCAAAACCTGTGTGTGTCGTGTGCAGATTAAGAGGCATCACTTAGGAATGAAGATGGTCCACCGGTGGGGCCTGTACTATCGGCAGCAGGACCTGGATGTAATATACAGCTGGGCCCACAATGTAATGACCTTCAGAGGGAGCTGAGCTAACCTTGACTCACAGTGATATCTTGTGACAAAAGCCATGTAAAAATTAGTTATCTTTTTCTGGCCATTCTTCACTTGAAGTGTTAACCATGAAGTTTAGCTCGGCTGCATCTGTAGGTCAGATCTCCCTCCAATCCCGGCCAATTAACCCCTCAGATGCCATGGTCAATAGAGACAGTGGCATGTAAGTTAGGCCCCCTCTCTTCCATGGTTCCCCCTTCAAGCAACGTAATCAAGGAGTGCTAATGGTTACGTAATACTGTACACATTCACATTGTGCTGATGAGCAGGCAATGGTCAGGAAGGGAAGCGATGATTTAGGTGTCCACATCAACAGTCCTGTTACCTGATGAACAAGCATTTCACTTCTTTATTGGGTAATCGGCGGCACTTTTACACTGCCAGATCATCTCTAATGAGCATCCATATGGGCAGTCCATATGGGGAACTTTAGTACTTAGCACAACAATGGCCCCCCCGGTATGACGTGTACAGTTGTATAGTGACCAGCAGACATAATCCACTGTATTAAGTATTATGTATGTGATCGACAAGTCGCTTATACAAGTCACTTTGTGGGAGTCAATTTTACAGCAAAATATGCAGTAAAGTGTGAATAAAGTAACCCACATTTTTATCAATAACAGATCACATTATGAAAAAAAGAACATAAAAAACAATAGAAATTTCACAGCGTCTGTAATGATCTGTTCTGTAAAATTCCCATGTCACTTAACCTGCAATAATATCTTAAGACATAAGGCTATATTCACATGAACGTGAGAAATGGCCGTCACACTGCTGTTTTAAGTACCAATTGAGTGGGGCTGTTCACATGACTGTTTTCTTTTCACTACAAGATGGACCCCATTGACACAGGGGGCACTAATGGGGGCATTAATAATACTGGTGGCACTAAAAATGCAGCAACCGGGACCGCAGGGGCAAGGGCGTGAGTGATGCTGATATGTCACAGTGTCTATGGTGCTGGTGGTTACTACTCACGGTTAGGTTGGCCTTTACTCCCTGGGCCGGCGTACAGTTGTGTGGAGAAGAGACAGCAATCTCCTCAGGGCACTCTCTGTTCCTCAGGGCTCTGCCGGACGGTTAGGCGAGGTGCCCTTGGTGACTTGGTATTAAGGTGTCAGTCGGCAGTGTCCTGGTAAAAATGTCATGATGCCAGCGTCTTTATGACGCAATATAAAAATGAGGAGGAAGCAGCTTGTATGAAAATAACAACTTTTACTCTTTGTCTTGCAAGGAATCCTTTACAGATTATGATATTAGGCAAAAAATAGAGATGCTGCAGGAAAAGTCCTCCTTAGACTGGTGACTAGTTGATGCTTGTATAGAGGAAGTGAGTATGCTTCTTTATGATACCGAATCTACTTTAGTCCACTTCAAATAATCCACTTAATCCACCTGATCTAGGCCTAGTTTAGGATAGCACAATATAGCAATCCCACAGGGCAGGCATTAGTACTTCTGCTCCACCGTTTACTGGGTGCATTAAATATATGGATATCAGTCCACACTTCTCAGAGGGTTAAAAGTGGGTACAGAATACAACTGGATGTCAATAGTTATGTAAAGACGTTTGTAGGTGCTGGAAGCTGAACCTCAAACACATAGATGCCAGCAAAATCCAATAAGCAATAATTCAGCTGTTACCTAAGCTGGTCTTCTTTCTATCCAGATAAAGCTTGGTTCCTAGTGGCTTAGATATGGTAAGTGCCAAAGGCCTTGGCCAGGGTCAGATAAAATTGGCAGCCTCAGGTTGGATGGACTCCTGTCTCTCCTGCACTTGTCTTGAGATGTTTCTCTCTTCTCTTTACTCTGCAGAATATATATATATATGGAAACAGCACCATCTAGTGTTGGAATGGTGAAATGATTTAACTCAGCCTAGATAGGTTTTCCTTGCAGCTTTAGATAACAAGATAATAGATAAAGTGACATGGCTATAATAAATACAAAGTTTGCGGTGTCCCTTTTCACATTATATGTGGGACGCTACAATAAGTTATTGCTTATACTGGTGGCACTATGGGGGACATTATGTACACAGAGAGCACTGCAGGGGTAGAGATTTTAAAAAAGCCAATTGAACTTTCTGTGGAGGAATGAAAGGGGTTGTGTCACTTCAGTAAGTGGCAATTATCATGTAGAGAAAGTTAATACAAGGCACTTACTAATGTATTGTAATTCTCCATATTGCCTACTGCTGCTGGCTGGATTCATTTTTCCATCACTTATACACTGGGCTTAGTCTCCACCGCGTTACCACCCCATTACGTGGGTGGTCATGCTCGCACCACTAGTAGGACAAGAGGTTCCTGCCTCTACTGGTGGATGGTCCGATGGACGAGCTACATAGGCTCTACCATAATAAATGCCTGGGCTCATCTTTCACTTCAAGTACAGTACTCACCATTCCCAGACGTAGTCCGGTACCCCAGAACATGTGCACATAGAAATGCCCCCTGTCTTAATAATGGCACCCTCCTAAGGACAGAGGCTCCATCTCTACCTCCCATGGATGGAGCACCCCTGTATACTGCTTTGTAAGGTGGTTACACCTCGATTGTTTGGTTTTCAAATCTCTTTTTATTATTATTATTCTGAAAGAACATACAACCACTTAGAGCACGTAATACATTATAAACAGGTACATTCCGTCTGTCATAGCAAGAAAAACGTGTCAATACTAGTCCAATAACCATCATTACAAGTGTCAGACATAGCATACTATTAAGAAGACATGCATCTAAGGACTGTATATGTTAAAATATATGTGAAACTATAATAAAGAACTAAATAACAATAGCTCTGCAACATAGAGACACATCAATCAGGTATTTAAAGGGAAGGGAGGGGGGGGAGAGGATAGATCCAACGGATTATTTAGCGATAGGGGGAAAAAACACTAAATTCTCGGGGTAGAGGCCAATCAGGGTATATCGGAGACATAATCAGGGTTGAGAAACAGAGGACCAGGAAGTCCAACAGGCCAGTACCATATCTCAGTTACAACCTACACAGTTAATTGCAAAGATTAGGGCTAGGACCCCCTCCGGCTCCCAGGCGAACGCCACTTCGTCCAGTTCCCATAAATTGTATCCAGGGAGTCCAGACTCTTAGGAATACACTTCTGGTATGCGATTCCCAGCTAGCTATCTCTTCAAACCTGTACATCTGGTGTACTTTATCTATCCACTGACTTAGTGAAGGTGGGGTGGTATCCCTCCAATGTAAGTGGTATCAGGAGCTTGGCAGCAGTGATAAGGTGTGTAGCTAAAGTTTTTCTTGGATGGTCTAAAGGCGTCCCCTGAGAGCCAGAAAAGGACCAATTCCCTGGTCAAGGTGAACCCTGTCCTCTGAACAGCACTTAGCTTCATCACTTCGCCCACCTCCTTCCAGAATGGTTGTATTAAGTTACAGTCCCAAAAGATATGGGACAGGCGTACCTTTTTCTTTAGGCATCTCCAGCATTTATTGTCAGAAAGGACCCCGATACTATACAGATAATCAGGTGTCCTATACCAACGGGTTGTTAATTTGAAAGTGTTTTCCTGAGTTTTAACACATCTAGAAAACCCATGTGAGCACTGTAAAATGGTAGTGGCTTCATCAGGCGAAAAGGAGCGCTGTAGTTCCTTCTCCCAAAGGATCAGAAATGCAGGCTTGGCATTTGAGAGAGATTTAATGAGCATGGCATATATTCTGGAAAGTAGTTTAGGAGGCGTGGAGGACAATATAGTATAATTTTCTAACCACGTAGGATCCGACATGGGCTTTCCAGTCTACTTCTAAGCTTCTGCACGGATGAGAACAGGTCTATAGAATGCAGTACTGATAGGGGGTTAGTCCGATGCTTGGAGACTAAAGTCTTCAGGGCATCTTCAAAAGGATCTTTGAGTACCTCTGCTACCCGTATATTGGGGAGGTTATCCCACCAAGTGGACACAGCTTTATTGACTAGTGCTGACGGTATCAAAGAGATGGGTGCAAGGGGGGATATTAGGTTACTCGACATGTGTAGCGCAGGATGAGATCTGCAAATTTTCAGCATACCCCTAGTCAGGTCACTTACTACTGTCTGCCGGTTTAGAGGCAGAGACTTAAGCCATAACCAAGATTGGCTGTTAGCCTGGAGAACCTCTCCTCTCCAATGTCAAATAAGGCGCATCAAGTTGGGGATTAGCTAATAGTGCCCATCTGGCCAAGTGCACCGCTTTGTAGTAGGTATGTATATCCGGCAGAGAGATACCTCCCCTCGCAGGTCTCTGCGTTAGCAAATGATATGGTAGCCTGGCTCTTTTGTTATTCCAGAGGAATCTTTTAAAGAGTGTTTGTACTTTCCTAAAGAAAGATATTGGGATGTCTAGTGGTAGGACTTGCAGCATGTACAACAGCTGCGGTAGAATAAAAGTAGAGAGTATGTTTTTCCTACCGAACCATGAGACAAATGGTAACTTCCATTCACCCATAGCATCTCCAATCTTCTTCAAGAGGGGAAGAAAATTGATGTTATACAGAGAGGGCAGGTTAGAAGATATTCGGACTCCAAGATACCTGATGGCGTCATGGGGCCATTTAAAAGGGGACTCTTTTTTGACCAGGGTCAGCTGGGAGATCGGGACCGACACATTCAGAGCTTCTGATTTGTCATAATTAATTTTAAAATTAGAGATGACACCAAAATCATCAAAAATTTGCAATAAGGGGGGGAAGGCTTCTAATGGGTTCGTAATGAATATTAAAAGATCATCAGCAAAAGCTGCGGTGCGATGTATATTAGGGCCAGCTTGTAGACCCTTTATTTTTCCTGACTGACGAATCCTCAGTAGGAGCATCTCTAGGCAGATAATAAAAAGAGAGGGGGATAGGGGGCATCCCTGGCGTGTACCGTTTCGTATAATAAAGGGCTCCGAAAGTGTACCATTTACTAGGACTTTGGCGGATGGGGACGAATAAAGGGAAAAATTGCATTGATGAAAGAATCCGGAAAATTAAAGGCTTGTAACGCACGTCTAATAAACTCCCAGCTGACCCTGTCAAACGCCTTTTCCGCGTCTGTTCCTAGAAGAAACCAGGGGTATGTTCCTCTGTTTAGCATAATAGGCTGCATGAAGAACCCTGGACACATTATGCTTTCCCTCTCTACCTCTCACAAATCCCACTTGTTCTTCTCCTATAATTTTAGGTAAAATACTGGATAATCTGGAGGCCAGAATTTTTGCCCACCATTTAAGGTCAGTATTCAGGAGCGAGATGGGGCGGTAGCTGCTACAAAGCTCCAGATCTTTCCCTTCTTTGGGGATAATAGTTATGTGCGCTTCAAGTGCCTGTGGGGGAAGGGTCCTTCCCGCCATCAAGGAGTTGCAAAGGTCAACAAATTTAGGAAGAAGCAAGGTCTGGAACTTCTTATAGTAAATAATGGGGAGTCCGTCTGGACCTGGACTTTTCCATTAGGGATGGAGCCCAGTACTTTCAATGCTTCTTCTCCTGTAATCGGGGAGAGTAATTGAGTCTGGTCTTCTAAAGATATCTTAGGTATATTCAACCGCTCTAGGAAGGTCGTTATGGGGTCTACTACTGGAAATGCATCAGACGCCCGTCTTATTTGGTTAGGTAGATTATATAGTTGGCTATAAAATTGTTGGAATTGCTGGGCTATTAGAGGGGTAGATGTGACCCTGGATCCTTGTGGGGTCTTGATAGAGGAGATAAAAGCTTTAGTTCTTTGTTTTTTCAATAAAGAAGACATAATTTTATTTCCTCTATCACCATGGACATAGTGTTTATATTTCAGGTATTGTAAAGTCCTGACGGACTTGATGTTTAGGAGATCTTTAAGTTGCCTCCTAGCATCTGTTAGTTTATCAAGGTGGGTGGGGGAACCAGCGGACATATGTAGCTTCTCAAGTGTCCCTATCTGATGTAAGAGGTCTGCAACCTCCTTTTCTCTCTGTCTCTTAAGCCTGCTGCCCATAGAGACAAGCTCACCCCTGAGGAATGCCTTGTGGGCTTCCCAAACAATGGGTTGCGAGACATCAGGGCTTACATTAATTTGAAAGAATTCAGTTAGCTTTTGGGTAAGAAGCTCAGCACATTGTGGGTTTTCTAAAACAGTGGTGTTCATTTTCCAAGCCCAGGATTTTGGTGGCAGGCTCCTAAATCTAAAGGACACGGAGATGGGGGCATGGTCCGAGATAGTTATTGGTCCTATGTGGGATGTAGTTACATCAGGCATGAGGATAGATGGGAGAAAAATGTAATCCAAGCGATGATATGTGTTGTGGGGCACTAGAAAAGTATGTGTAGTCTTTTTCATCTATGTGCTGAGTCCTCCACACATCCACCAAACCCATGTCAGACAATAACATTTTCAAGCGAGTGGGGGGGTTTTTTGAGTTCTGGGACAACAGGGAAGTGGTGTCTAAAAGGGGTCAATGGCCAGGTTGAAGTCGCCGCCAAGTATTAACATTGGACTTCCAATCTTTCTAACCTGTTGTAAAGTCTTAAGGAGCCAAGGAGCTTGTTTAACATTTGGTGCATATATATTGGCTATAGTGATAGTTTTATCTCCTAAAAGGCCAGTAAGAATGATGAAACGGCCTTCTGGGTCTATATGTAAATCTGACATTCGAAAAGGTATATTGCGACTTATTGCAATGGAGACTCCTCTGGTTGCAGAGGAGTGTGTACTGTGAAACCATTGAGAGAAGGGTCTAGAGGGAAGTTTAGGTACATGATTTGTACGAAAGTGTGTCTCCTGTAACATAAGGATGTCTGCTTTTTCTCTGTGAAGAAGCCGAAACATACTGCTTCTTTTTTGTGGTATGTTTAAACCCCTAATATTAAGCGATAAAACCTTCAGTTCCGCCATATTGGACAATGGTGGTAAGGTAGCATATTTAAGCTTAGTGTGAACTCAGCAGAGCAAACAAAATGAACAGTATAATAAACAACTATAAAAACATATAAATGGCACGTGTCATGCCCATGGTGAGTGTTCGCCATCTCCGAGATCCAGGGACCGCCAGAAGCGGGCCCAGGCATCTCAGGGAGGGCGCACTCTAACATGTGAGGTGGGTGCCTCATAAGAACCCACAAGCACCTCCACCTCAACAAGCATCTCAAAAAGGATAGTTACTTAACAATGAGATTCCAGAAGCCAAACAATCCAGCAAGCTACCGCCGGTGAGGTCGAATATCAGAGGAAGCCATTCAGATGATGAGAAACCTGGCTCAAGTGTCTATCTGGAGATCCTGCCGGACACCTTCATTCAGGTGGCTAAAGACGATGGGCGTCTGGATCTCTTGTTTTTCCCCGCCACTGTCCAGACTTGTGCTTGAGGAAGAGTCGGAAGATCTTCCATCTGTGGAATGGGCATCCACGAGGGGTATGTTCATGGGTGTCAGATCCAACTTGTCCCAGGCTTGTTCCAAGTCTTCTGGAGTTCTGACGATTATTTGTTTGCCCGCCCTTCATGATAGCGAGCCCAAACGGGTACAGCCAACGAATAGGGATCCGGTTTGCTCTTAGGGCTTCAGTAAGGGCTTCAGCATGCGCCTTTTCGCCAGGGTGCTTGCTGGCAATGTCCTGGTATATTTGGATCTGCGAATCTTCGTAAACAACGTCTCTGGCCTCCCGCGCGGCCTTAAGAATAGCTGCGGTATCTATGTATCGGAGAGACCACAGATTATGTCTCTGGGCGGTTTTCGGGCGTCGGTTTGGGCCTAAGGGCTCTATGAGCTCGCTCTATGGTGATTTGCTGCGCCCTCTCTTCTCCCAGGAGCTGGGTGAATATGGCGGAAACCACGTGTGAATGGCGTCAGTCTCGTAGGTTTCAGGTAGGCCTCTAAGGCGAATGTTTTACGCCCTACTACGATTTTCCTGGTCTTCAATCTGTAGCAAAGCGTGATTAATATGGTTTCTGTAAGACCGGGTAATCGCTTCTAGTTTTTCGCTATGTTGGATGAGGCCTGACTGAGAGTCTTCCAACGTGGCTACTCTGTGCCCCAGATGTTTAATGTCAGTCTTAATGTCAGCCAAGTCTTTAATAACAGGGGCTATGGCTTTCTTAAGAGCCTTAGTAAGAAATGATTTGGAGATCTGTGAGGGGTCAGACTCACCCCGCTGCATCTGATAAGGCCCCAGAGCTTTCTTCATCAGTCTCCACTCTTGGTTGTGGGTGCTGCGCGCCTTTCGGCGCCATCTTGTTTCTCCCCGTCGGTGATGCATGTTTCTTTGCAAGAATCTGTCCATGTCGGACTGCGGTTTTTCCGCCCGAGGGGCTGAGGAGACGTTCCCCGGCTTCTCCCTTCCAATCTTGACCATCTTGCTTTCTTCTGGTTCTCAAATAGCTTGAGGTAGAGGTGATGTGAGTGGGAGCTCAGCTCCTATGCGGCCATCTCGCAGCACGGCAGACTCCGCCTGTTACACCTCGATTGGATTTAGATTTTTGTATTCTTCATTCACTTTGCATTTTGTTAATTGATAAAAATAAGCTATTAACACTTCTATTTTTGAAAGCAGTCTTAATTTGCAGCCTTTTTCTACGTCTGCCTAAGACTTTTGCACAGTACTGTTTATACAGAAGTGTGTCAGACTCCTCTCTGTCTGCTTACCCTAATTCCACATGTATCTATGCAGTTCTCTGGATGGCGACTTACACGTAGGACAGTCCAAGTGATGGATATCATGGCAGATGTCGCTGGCATTTTGGCAGAATTTCTGGAGAATTAGGGGCTCCTTTATTTTTTTACAGACATGTTTCTCTTATAAAAGTCTTCTCTACGTTCTGTGGTGTTGGTATGTTGCTGGTAACCAAGATGTTCTACCTTCCATCAAATCAAACAATGCAAATCTTCCTTATAATATATTATCACTTTATTCTTTTTCTAGAACTGTTCACGACTCCGACCATAAAAGTGACCCCACAACTAATTCTCATGAAGGACAACATGACCCTAAATTGTGAGACAAGTCTCCATCCTTCCAGACAGAACACACAGATACGATTTACTATCTACAGAGAAGGACGGGTTGTTCAGGGATCTGGTGACAAGGACATCTATGAAGTCTCCATGGTACAGCCGGAGCATTCTGGGAATTATTCATGTGAAGTAGAAACTACAGATAGAAGAGTGAGGAAGAAAAGTGCAGATCTACTAATCCAGATAGAAGGTGAGTGCAGACACTGGTTATATTATCTGAGGTCTTCTTCCTTCACCTGGAACATGAATGAATTCAATCATATATAGAGACAGGAGAATGTAGATCCTTCTTTGACTGTCATTTAATTTCATCATATGTTTTAGATTTATTCTTGAAACCAAAACTTACAGTGACCAACAATTTCATGGATGAAGGAGATGACATGACCCTGACATGTGACACAAGTCTACACAGAAAACCTACAGAAGTACAGTTTGCTTTCTATAGGGATAGACGGGAGGTTCAGAGATTCACCTCCTCTGATAAATATGAAGTTCAATCCGTTCAACTGGAGGATTCTGGGAATTATACCTGTGAAGTAAAATCCTCCATTAACACTACAGTGAGTTACGGGATGTATATTCAGATACAAGGTAGGCATTCAAAAAGTAGCTCAACCATGAAATTCTACCTTATCTATAATGGAGCCACTTCTGAAGATGTGCTCCATTATATAACTCATGAAGATGACTTTTCACCAACACCAGGAGACCTAGAGTAGACCTAGACCCTTTCTATAGGTGAACAGAGCAATGCCGGTAGGAATGTGAGCGTGCTCTTTTTGCAGGTACATAATACGGTCACACAGTAGGCCCATGGAGGTGGAGGAATGTTATATTTCTATCACCAGCCTCTTTACATTGTCCAGTCGCTCCTTCAAGGATCAGTGGTTGCCCTCCTCTCATATATCTTAAAATATTAAAGGGATATTTCAATTATTTTAGGTTACTGCTACAGGATAGAAGCTATTAGATTGTGGGGGTCCTACTACTGGGACCCCCACTGATCATGAGAATGAGGAGCTCCATACTCTACATCTCTGCAGTCCCAAAGCAATGAATGACCCAGCAGTATACTTTTGTGACCTCCTGATCCATTCATGTTGGAAAGCCCTACATATTAAGGTACCTCCATTCTCATGATGGGTGGTAGAACACCAACTGACCTAAACAATCTCCCCTGTCCTGCAGATAGTGGATATCATTAAATACGCAGAATACGTCTTTAAGCATACAATCATTTTAAAATCTTTTGGACTTCTACAAAAACCCATTGATAAATTGTTCTTCTTTTTTAGAGATATTGACGACTCCAACAATAAAAGTAACTCCAGCCATAGTTTCAATGGGAGAAAACATGACCCTAAAATGTGAGACAAGTCTCCATCCGTCCAGAAAGGACACACAACTGCAGTTCGCTTTCTACAGAGAAGGACGGGTGGTTCAGAGATTTGGATTCAGAGACAGCTATGAAGTTACTTTTGTTCAGCCGGAGGATTTGGGGAAGTACTCATGTCAAGTATCAACTATAGATGGTCGAACAATGAAGAGAAGTGCAGAGCAATTCATCCAGACACGGGGTGAGTACGGACACTGGTTATGTTTACAACATGTGGGAATTTATAATGGAATCGGGGGGGCTGTATAACTATGGACCCTATGTCCTCAAGCCATAGCATTGCAACACGGCCCAATTCTAGTGAATGAGAATAGCTACAGTTCTTCCACATCAGAATGTGCTGCGTGCAGGGAGGAGTTATAATGAGATGCAGTGCTAAATGGTTACTGTATTCCCTTCATTCTCAAGGGGATCAGACTCCCACCGATCATAAAGTAAATGCATATCCAAGTGATATCTTCATGGTTGAAGAAGCTTCTCCTTATACTCATAGTCCTCCTCATACTTCACTAATTCCAGTTTCCCAGTTTTATTAGTCAGGCTTCTGGCATTAGTGTACATACAATTGAGAGGTTTATATATATCTTTTACCCTATAACTTTTCTTCTGCACTGTTCTAGTCCCTCCTTTCATTCCTCCCCCAGTTCCATTACCTCGTCCCAGGTCTCTATCGTCCCCTCCTTATAATATAGTTACCCTCCCCCCATCCCTAGTTTAAACACTCCTCCAACCTTCTAGCCATCTTATTCCCCTAAAACAGCTGCCCCTTTCCCATTGAGGTGCAGCCCATCCCTACGATAGAGCCTGTAGCTAACAAAGATGTCAGCCCAATTCTCCAGGAACCCAAACCCCTCCTTCCTACACCAGTTCTTGAGCCATTTGTTTACCTCCCTAATCTGCCAATGCCTTTCTTGTGTGGCTCGTGGTACAGACAGTATTTTGGAAAACACTACCTGTGAGGTCCTTGCCCTTGTCACCTAAATCCCTAAAGTCATTTTAAAGGACACTCCACCTACCTCTAATGCCCATGACTGCTGGATCTTCTCTAGCCCCTACCAGTTATCTATCAACCCGATCCTCAATATGTGGAACTTGAGCACCAGGAAGACAACACACCGTTCGACGATCCTGGCCTTTGTGACAGATTACTTTATTTGTACCCCTAAGGATAGTCTCCCACCACCAGCACCTATTCGGTCTACCCTGCTCTCCTGGTCCCCTCCTTACTGGAGCTGACATTCCCCTGACTGTCAGAGGAAGTGTCCGGCTACAGCACTGCTATCCCTGAACTGACATTCCCCTCATATCCCAACCGTGAAAACGCATTGGGATGTTCCAGATCAGGGCTAGCCTCCTTTGCACTTTTCCCTTTACCCTGCTTTCTGTTATCCAGCTCCCTACCTCACTTTCCTGAGCCTTCATGCTACTACCCTCCTCCACATCTACCCCATAGAGTGCCTGTTCAGTGAGCAGCAAATTCTGTCCCAGGACTGCATACATTAGACACGATGTGCACTGGACTGCATTGTCAGTAATGGAACACATACTAATGGGGGTTACACAAGACTAGAGAAAGAAAATATACAATAATGCAGTGCAATGATAAGCAACTGATCTATTGTAGTGCCCTCCTAAAGGCTCAGAATCTAAAGTCACTAAATCTTAACTCACACACTTAATACAAGCACACTTAGAATCAAACACGCGAACGCTCACAAACTCGCGTTTTGTTGTCGTCTTACATAGGTGCTGCTCCCAAGCAACTTCAAAACAGACCCTTTTTTTAACTCAGAATTTTTTAAAAAAATGTAGTCTTGTAGTTTTTGCACTGGCCACTTGGCCTTAAATATGTTAAGAATTGTTGTTTTTTGAGAGCAGCTACATGGGCCATAGAGACAGTGGACAGGAGGGGACCTCATGTACTTCTATGGAGGAGGTTTCTGGGCATGCTCTGTGACTCATGTCAGGAGGGAGCTGATAAGCTGTGATATCACCTATATTGAACGGTGGATCCTGTATTATCTATACAGAGGTGAAATCTGTCATTGTAACTCTGCCTGTGATGATAATGAGGTGGCTACTGAAAGCTATGACTTATAATTAGGCCCAGTGACCGGTGTGAAAACTGTAGCATCATATAATTTATAATATAGATAATGATATGACAATTCTAAAAAAAAAACATTCTAAATAAAAATATGTGGGTCATTTATTATACTCAAATATGCCTATATTAGGAGTATTTCAGGCACAGATGTCAGCATAACAGTTAGCTGCCATCTGTGACTTTTCCCAGCTCTAAAATTGTGGGCATGGCATAGGCGGGGAAGGGTTTACCAGTTTCTACACCTGCTTCAGGCATAGAAAAAGTTCTAACTGTAAGAGAGCTAGCCTCCCCCAAGCATCCATCAGAACCCCCTTCTCCCCAAACTAAGTTTTCATAATTCAACCTGGTCTGAGTCGTCTGGACCCCAAACCCTACCCAATGGGGCAGTAAGTTGGGACAATAATTAAAGGGAGATAAAAACAATGTTGGACTAATGGTGAAGGCCTCAGACAAATCTGGTTGTGGTTTTCTCTAGTATTTCTCATGCTGTAAAGGTAGAAATGTTCTTCTGTTATTTTGTAAGACAATAAACTCAATGAACATTTTTTTCAGGCCCCATAGATGATACCTGGTACACCCGGCTGAATATAATCCGCCTGACATTATCTGCATTTGTGGTAATAGCCGCTGCTCTATTCATCTTCTATCATATAAAATGGATGAGGTCAATGGAAAAAGCAGACGGCTCTACAACATAATGAAGAAGTGGGTAACGAGATCCAACAGCATCGTCCATTCATGTTCCTACAACTGAGGAGATACCACCATGTTACCACCATGTATACACCTGGAGCCAACACCTGACAACTGTGTTACTTCCCCAGATGTGACTGACCACACAATATACTGTGCTGTGCGTTATCAAACTCTAAGTGACCAAAATTATCTTTTCCACATGGATTCCTGCAGTTTTAACTCCGTTTCTCTTAACACTTATGTTGACCTTTCAGTAGAAGTTTTATTCATTGTTCATTTGCTTTCTAAATGCAAAATCAATGTTTTAATATTATTTTTATTATAAATTTCCAACCATTTTGCTTTTGCCCACTGAGTGTAAGTTCTTCACGTAGCTGCTGAAGCTACTGGATCTATTTCTAATGGCTCTCTGTGCTCTCATTGTTAGAGATAGCAGCAGGGAGGGGGACGAGGTTGTATATGGCAGATTAAAAAGTAGAGAAGGAGGAAATAATTAGAGATGAGCAAATGAAAAAAGACAATTAAAATCATACTTACCTCATCCATCTGATAGCGAAGAGGCAACCACGGTCATCCTGCGTGAAGAACCAGCTGGTGTTCTAACATGTGTCACCACACACAAGATTTTGCGTGGGATCTTCAAGCCAAATGGCCACGGCAGCCACTTCACGATCAAATGGATGAGGTCAGTATGATTTTTTTTTACTGCCATTTCAGGGAAAATCGATTTGTTGCCACAAAGCACAAGGAAATTCAGCTTCGTGGCTAATCAAATTTTTCCTGAAATTCGGATCGAAGTCGCTGAACACTAGAAATAATCCATACACAGGATGTAGATGGGGCGGAAAGCACACACAAAGCGGTCTGAAGGGAGAAAATAGCGCCATCCTGGACAGAGACACCTGACATCCAGCATGTATTACTACGAGGGACTCGTCCATATGAGGAGAATATAAAACTTGGAGCAGGTTGCAAACTGAATATCAGGGGCTCTGAAAATGAATGAAGGAGGACGACTGCAGGCTGAAACTGAAGGTAACTGTTAACAAGTGTAAACTTCATTTTTCCAACGGCAAATGTACCTATAAGGAAAAATAATAGTGAGGACAATAGTCAACAAGAGGAGACGTGTGAACCAAGCTAGAGAATACTGCTTCATATCGGGAATTACTGACCAATTCTTATTTATGTGTCAACGCCAAAAATCACACAATGCTAGCTATGTATGCACTCACATGCTTCGCTCTTCTCCCTTATTACATCCTCTCGCTCCCGTCTTAAAGAGGACCTTTCACCGCTCCTGACATGTCTGGTTTAATAGCTCCATGCATTCCCCGTGTAATAACGATTCTGGAACATCTATTCTTATGGCTCTATATTGTGCCATTCCTTTATAATTTGCACTAGAAGTTATGAATGAATTGCTATTTGCCTTCAGTAAAGGAACAGAGGGGAGGTGACCAGTTGGGGGCGTGTACCTGCACAGACTCACTCTAGCCAATCAGTGCTGCCATGTTCAGACTGTGCAGGTACACACCCCAACTGGTCACCTCCCCTCTGTTCCTTTACTGAAGACAAATAGCAATTCATTCATAACTTCTAGTAGAAATAATAAAGGAATGGCACAACATAGAGCCATAAGAATAGATGCTCCAAAATTGTTATTACACAAGGAATGCATGAAGCTATTAAAACAGGTATGTCAGGAGTGGTGAAAGGTCCTCTTTAAAGGGTTTCTGTCATCAGAATTTAGCCTACAAAACCGAGTGTCATTTGCAAATCGCAAATGACACCTGATGACAGAAAGCCTTCTTTTATAGAAATCTGTACAGTACTTTTTGTTAAAGTAGCGTTTTATAATATGCTAATTAGGTCCCCTAGGTGCAGTAGGCGTGAACCCTGCACCTAGCAGCGGCCATAATAACGCCCCTTACTCCTCCTCCCTTGCGTTGATTGACAGGGCCGGGCAGCCATCTCTTTCGTCTCCCGGCCCTGTACGATCGCGAAATCCCGCGCCTGCGCATTGCGATAAGCAATCTGCGCGCGCGCGTTGAGAGCCGGCGGCCGCCCAGTCCCGGCTTCATCAATGCGCATGCGCGGATTGCTTATCGCAATGCGCAGGCGCGGGATTTTGCGATCGTGCAGGGCCGGGAGACGAAAGAGATGGCTGCCCGGCCCTGTCAATCAACGTAAGGGAGGAGGGGTAAGGGGCGTTATTATGGCCGCTGCTAGGTGCAGGGTTCACGCCTACTGCACCTAGGGGGCCTAATTAGCATATTATAAAAACGCTATTTTAACAAAA
>ONZH01013857.1:0-18384 GCA_900303285.1 Rhinella marina
TGGTGTAATCTCCGTGCGAGAAAGAAGATGCCTGTGGTTGGATAATCCATCAGTCGCAACTTTGTATTTGTTGCCGAAGGTACATAAAGATGACAGAAACCCACCGGGGCGACCGATTGTGTCAGGCAGAAACAACATCTGTGAGCCAATCTGCAAATTGATCGATTCCATCCTACGTCCCTTGGTGGAGAATCTTCCTTCATATCTGAAAGATACAAGTGATGTCCTACGGAAAATGAATGGATTGCAACTGGAGGAAGATATGCTGATTGTCACTTGTGATGTAGAGGCGTTGTATACATCTATTCGCCATGACGATGGTATGACAGCGGTGGCGTATTTCCTCCAATCCTCCACTCTTGAAGGTGAGTATTGCTCATTTATCTGTACCCTGCTGGACTTTGTGTTGAAACACAATTTTTTTCTGTTTAAGGGCTTCTTCTACCTACAGCTCCAGGGGACGGCCATGGGGGCGGCCTGTGCGCCGTCCTATGCTAACCTGTTCCTGGGGCTGTGGGAGAGGAGAATCTTCTTGACGGAACCATTTAAACAAATTGAGAAGGTCCATTTATGGTCAAGATACATTGACGACGTTTTGATGATCTGGCAAGGGTCAAGAGTGGACTTGGATACATTCATGAAGGACCTGAATCGAAATGATATGAACATTAAGTTGACATACAAAGTTGGGAGGAATAATATGGACTTTCTTGACATTTTATTGCAGGTAGATGATAATGGATTTATCCACACAGACATCTTCAGGAAATCTACAGCAGTTAATAGCTTACTGCATGCGACTTCGTCACACCCACGAAAATTAATTCAAGGCATTCCAACTGGACAATTTTTGAGGCTGAGGAGAATTTGTTCCCGGGATGAGGTATTTCAAACTCGAGCGGCAGAGTTGACCCAGAGATTTAGATCCCGTGGTTATTGTGAGTCCACGTTGAAAAGAAGTTATCTTCGGGCCAGAGACACTAATAGAAATGTCATGTTACAACAAACTCTTAGGCCCAAGAAAGAAGATGAACAGGTGGTGAGATTCATTACATCTTACAATGTGGGTCATAGACAACTGAGGGATACATTACGGAAACACTGGAGTGTATTAAGAGTGGATCAGACCTTAAAACAATACTTACCATCGGTCCCTGCAGTGACATTCAGACGGGAAAGGAATTTACGGGACATGCTGGTTCACAGTCATCATCAGGGAGCTAGTCCCGCACGCGCTTTTGGGTCCCAGGGACCGAAATGGGGGTGTCGCCCATGTGGAAAATGCGTGGCATGCCCAAATATAGAAAGGACTGACACCTTTTGGGATGGGTCGGGTAAAAAAGAATTTCGAATTACACATACTATCTCATGTACCACCATTGTGGTGGTGTATGTTGCGGAATGCCCTTGCAATTTACTATATGTAGGCTTGACCACACGTGAGCTGAGGAGGCGGACGAGAGAACATGTGCTTGGGATCTGTGCGGCTGCAGATGAACAGGACATCATGAAGTTGAAGACCTTACCCCGACACTTTAAGATGCATCATGACTGTAATGGTTCCCTCATCAAGGTAAGGGGGATTGATCGGATCCTTCTGGGACCGAGAGGGGGTGACTGGAAGAAGCTCTTAGCCCAGCGTGAGGTTAAATGGATATTTACGCTGAATACAGTCGTACCATATGGGTTGAATGAGAACCTCAGTTACGCCCCATTTTTATAGTTCTTTGAGAGTCTATCTTATGCATGTTGACTAATGGTAGAAATTATCTATTTCCCTCGTGTTCCAGTAGAATTCATGCTTCAATTATATATTTTAGGAGTATTATTGTCGCAGGTTTTTATGTGGTTTTAATTTTTTTGTAATATCTTTTACCTTATGTCTCCTTTAGGTCAGCTCTCTGGTTACGTGGATTATGAGGATGTCCCTTATGAAATACTTGGTTGCTGCTATCAGACACTCTAATTTATTTTAGTTTGGATTTTTCCTTATTATTAGGTTTTTTTTTTTTAATTGTCACGTGCGTGTCACTAGCACCTGCACTTTGTCACGTGTGTTTTTTCACTTCACACAATTACTTATTTTTGTATTCATTGTTTGTGATGCGTAACTGTATATATTTTTGCGTTATATATTTTTTTAACATAGTAACATAGTTTATAAGGCCGAAAAAAGACATCTGTCCATCCAGTTCGGCCTGTTTTCCTACAAGTTGATCCAGAGGAAGGCAAAAAAACCCTGTGAGGTAGAAGCCAGTTTTCCCCACTAGGGAAAAAAATTCCTTCCCGACTCCAATCAGGCAATCAGAATAACTCCCTGGATCAACGACCCCTCTCTAGTAACTATAACCTGTAAGATTATTACCCTCCAAAAATACATCCAGGCCCCTCTTGAACTCTTTTAGTGAACTTACCATCACCACCTCCTCAGGCAGAGAGTTCCATAGTCTCACTGCTCTTACCGTAAAGAATCCTCTTCTATGTTTGTGTACAAACCTTCTTTCCTCCAGACGCAGAGGATGGCCCCTCGTCACAGTCACAGTCCTGGGGATAAATAGATCGTGGGAGAGATCTCTGTACTGACTTCTGATATATTTATACATAGTTATTAGATCTCCCCTCAGTCGTCTTTTTTCTAAAGTGAATAACCCTAATTTTGATAATCTTTCTGGGTACTGTAGTCCACCCATTCCAGTTATTACTTTAGTTGCCCTCCTCTGAACCCTCTCCAGCTCTGCTATGTCTGCCTTGTTCACAGGAGCCCAGAACTGTACACAGTACTCCATGTGTGGTCTGACTAGTGATTTGTAAAGTGGCAGGACTATGTTCTCATCACGGGCATCTATGCCTCTTTTGATGCAGCCCATTATCTTATTGGCCTTGGCAGCAGCTGTCTGACATTGGTTTCTGCAGCTTAGATTTCTGTTCACTAAAATTCCTAGGTCCTTTTCTATGTCAGAGTTACCCAATATTTTACCATTTAGTATGTACTGGTGACTTGCATTATTCCTTCCCATATGCATAACTTTACATTTGTCAGTGTTAAACCTCATCTGCCACTTCTCTGCCCAAGCCTCCAGTCTATCCAGATCCATCTGTAGCAGTGTACTGTCCTCTTCTGTGTTAATTACTTTACACAGTTTAGTGTCATCTGCAAAAATTGATATTTTACTGTGCAAGCCTTCTACAAGATCATTAATAAATATATTGAAGAGAATAGGGCCCAATACTGACCCCTGTGGTACCCCACTAGTTACAGTGACCCAATCTGAGTATGTGCCATTAATAACCACCCTCTGTTTTCTATCACTGAGCCAGTTACTTACCCAGATACAGACATTTTCTCCCAGGCCAAGCATTCTCATCTTATATACTAACCTTTTATGTGGTACAGTGTCAAATGCTTTGGAGAAGTCCAGATATACGACATCCATTGATTCGCTGCGGTCCAGTCTAGAACTTACCTCCTCATAGAAACTGATTAAATTGGTTTGACATGACCGATCCCTCATGAAGCCATGCTGATATGGAGTAATTTGCTTATTTTCATTGAGGTACTCCAAGATAGCATCTCTTAGAAAACCCTCAAACAGTTTACCCACGACAGATGTTAAACTTACCGGCCTATAGTTCCCAGGCTCTGTTTTTGGACCCTTTTTGAATATTGGCACCACATTTGCTATGCGCCAATCCTGTGGAACACTCCCTGTCAGTATAGAGTCCTTAAATATCAGAAATAAGGGTCTAGCGATGACATTACTTAATTCTCTTAGGATACGGGGGTGTATGCCATCCGGTCCTGGCGATTTGTCTATTTTAATCTTTTTAAGACGTAGCTCTACTTCTTCCTGGGTCAGACAGGGCACTTTTAATGGGGAATTTACTTTTATATTCTGCATTTCATCTGACAGTTCATTTTCCTCAGTGAATACAGTGGAGAAAAAGATATTTAGTAGCTTCGCTTTCTCCTCATCGCTCTCTGCAACTCCCCCCTCATTACTCTGTAAGGGGCCAACACCTTCAGGTTTATACTTTTTACCATTTATATAATTAAAGAACATTTTAGGGTTAGTTTTACTTTCTTTGGCGATTAATCTCTCGGTCTCTAGTTTGGCTGTTTTTATTTGTCTTTTACATATTCTATTTTTTTCCTATTATATATATATTTTTTATATATATTTTTTGTGTCATTTTTTTATCTTCATTAGTTTGGAGTATATATATATGTATATATATATATATATATATATATATATATATATATATATATATGTGTATATATATATATATATATATATATATATATATATATATATAGTTAATTACACATCATTATTCATAGGTCGTACTCACATTCATCTATATTGATCTTACACTGGCCGCATATATACATATATATATTTTTTTTTCTTAGGTTTGTATAGCAATTTGATTTTGGTTTGTTCTTTTGCTTACTAATATATGGTTGGCCATATTTCACGGATTCATTAAATTTTGTTTATTTTTATTTTTACATATAGATTTGATTATAAATGTTTTGTTTATATATGTGCTTTTATGATATACAGCAGGGTTGAGAGTGGTCATCTTAAATAATGATCCTTCGGACCTTTGTGACGTATCCTGCGGGTCATTGTGACTATTAGTGAGAGGATTGCATGCTCTCATGTCTCGCGGGGTTTGGTGTATACGAACGCTGGTTGCGTACCTTTGAGACGCATTTGCGTCTCACCGGGTATGGAGCCCGAATCACGTGATTGGGTATCTCAGATATCGCGCGACTACGAGTGGGCCTGACGTATGAATGCAAGTATGCCTGGTTGTGGACATAATTTAATAAATCATATTGTGGTCACTCGGCTTGGAGAGGAACATCAATTTTGTGGGCACTGAGTTATAGAATAAACTACTGTGTTAGTCCTCTTTTCCCATCGGCGAAGACAGGAAATGATGTCATGCGTTCCAAGATGGAACGCATGCCGATACAGGCATGTCCTGTAGCCCAAATCATGGTGATTAAGGTATTTCAGCTGGAGACGATCTTTCAGGATATAAATAAGGTTATAATGTTGGAGCATGGCATCCCCTGAGGAAGCCATAGTGGCGAAACGTACGTTGGGGTCAGGATCACACTGGTCGGCATTTATTATATGTGATGTCTGTTATATATACTCTCTGCTGCGAGTTATTCTATGCTATATTGTGGGTGAATTTTCCCTTTGCTCTCTGTCATATAGATTACTTTTAATATAACTTGGCACTATGCACTTTATTTGATTGTAGATTTTGTTGGTTTGACTCTCTCATACACATGGAAATAGTATCTGTATTATATATATGCAGTGTGGTTATATATTATGACTGATACTAGGAATACGTTGGTATTAGCCCAGTGTGTCCTTTTGTATGTATATTTCCATCTGCCACCGCTTTATGTATTATGAATATATATATATTTTATGATGAATTTGTGTTGTTTTTATTTGTAATAATAAAACTGGGATTTTTTATTTTGAGCTATTTGTGTTGGTGTTTTGTACATTTTTTTGGTGTTGTGCTGCCGCCACCAGACACAACTTTATATTTTCTTCGTGTAACGTTGTCTTGGTGATTGGCCAGAAAGAGTGTCCAGCCTTTATACTGGCAACATTATAGAGGTCTTTCCAATTTGCTGAATATGTCCTTTGTATTTGATTCAGGCTGCGAAAAAAAGGCATAGGGTTTCTGTCCGGATCTGGCAACTGAATTATTAGGTTATGTACTTCAGAGGGGGTAAATGGGACATAAACTGGTGGGTTTATGGTAGTAGTAGTAGATTGTTGTGGTTGTTGTAACAACGGGAGTGTGGGTGGCGGCAATACCGGTTCCTGATCTTTATGTGAAGTTTGTGCGGGTCCAGGTTCTGATTGTGGTGGTGTTAATTTGATGGGTGGAGTGAGCTGTTGACTTGTGTGATGTTGATCCAGGAAACGATGAGGAACTCTTGAATCAGAAAGAATTTTGGGTTGATTAACTTCCTGCCAGACTTCTTTTAACCAATCAGCAGTATAGAGGTCTTGCACTATAATCCATATCTCATGCAGTGTCGGGACAGGTGAATGTTCGAGTATTGCAGTAAGAATAGAGTGAATGCATGGGTATATTGGGAAACCAAATATTCCAGCGGAGATAAGAGGAATAGCCAATGAATGGTATTTCTGTTCTTGTGTAACTTCGAGTATGTTATGTATAGTTTGTTTTAGTAAACGTACGCAATCTTCATGATGTTCTTTGTGGTATATCGGTCCTACTGCATGAATAATATAGCGACAGTTCAAATTACCTGCGGAGGTAATTACTACTCCAGATACTGGAAGTTGAGCACCCCCAGCAAGTCCTATAATTTTGTCACATTCCATTTGAATGCGATCGCCACCTTGAGTTACAACTTGTTGGGCTATCCCACCAATATGTCTAAGATATGGGTTTGTAGGATTTACTATTGTCACTGTTGATTGTTGTACAAGATGTCCTATAGCTATGATGAGGGGAGTTTCAATGTTCCAGATTGAAGTGGTCAAAACAGGTGTGTTGAACTGAACTTTAGGTTGTTTTGAGGTTTTCCTTGAAGTTATGTGTTTCATCCTAGATCGCGGTGTGATAGTCTTGTAAGAGCTAGGAGTTCTAGTATCTTCTTCATCACTTCCCACTGTGTTCCATCCCTGTTCATAATCTTCTGTCTCATGTTTTATTTGTCCAGATTGTGGATCTTCAGGGCATATCATCATAATTGGAGATACATCAGAAGTAGGTATATAATAGGTATATATAATAGGTCCCTGAGGAAGTAAGCAAGGGGTATAATGGCTGTGAAGCATTGGGTCTTGGTTGTAATATGATCTGAGGCACAGTGACTTTAACATGAGGTCTTCTGTTAACAACAGCAGCAACATGGGTAGAATATGAAGTACCTGTATGCTTAGGTGTAGTGAGATGATCACTAGATAGATTGGGTACATTAAAATGGATACCCGTAGGGGGAGGTACCGTGAGAGATTTACTGGAATTGGATGTAGTAAAATGACTGCCAGTAACAGGGAGTGTAGGTGTATCAAAATGGCCACCAGGGGATTGTTCAAGGGTTGGTGCAGAAGGGGAAGTGTCATTCGAAATTGCATTTGAAGATAAACATGGTGGGGCAGGGTCTGGGCGTCCCTTACCACAATCTACACAGTATTCAGCTGAGGGCGGGTTTTGTTGACCACAATTGGGACATTCCCAGCATTTCGGACCGTCGCCATTATAGGGCGGTGGTGGCTGTTTCATAATACAATACATATACGCAGTTGTATTCCCTTTCTTATCTTTACATTCAACTTCCACAAAAGGTTCTTTAGCAATCTCACAAGCTGTTCGATGCCAAGCCTGAGCAGCGAGGAGCAAACCATGATCTTGCAACATTCCTCTGTGCTCTTTCAATGCTTTAGTCCACATATGAATTTGTAATCTGCCTCTCTTATGCATATTACATAATTTCATAAATTTCTTCACATCATTAACATGACTTTTCCCCTCTCTGTTCGATACAAGCTGTATTGGACTTTCATATTGTTCACATGGGGTCCTGGACCCGAGAGCAGCTTGTAATTTTTTCATACTTATGTTTATTTTTTCTTTTCAGATTCTCTCAGTTTGCACATGTGACTAGTTTCCCTATTTCGTGCTTTTGAGTGAGACAGAGCACACGACTGCACTGAGACTGGTCTTTCCCTCCGGGGTTAAGTGAAGGCTAGCCCTTCCCTCCCCCCCGTGCTTAGCGAGGGAGAAAACTTATGAACCAGCTGTGGCTTTCACCCGGAGTCTCACTAACTATAATCTCAGGTGTCACCCACAGCCCTATAAAAATAATAAGACAGATCATGGCTCTCACTTCCGGATCTGAATTGGGATTACCCTTAGTAATCCCTAAACGGAAAGGGGAATTGGGAATTTGGGGAAAGGGGTTTTGGTATCTAAACCAGTCTAAAATCCACACAGGTTAACTAACAGTGCAGCCGTTTTTCCTTACTCTAACACAGAACTGATCTTTTCCCTGCTGTCAAGGAGGCTAAATCCTTATATCAATGACCTGACAGGGCGTAATCAGCAACATGGGTCGCTCATTCCCTGGACTCTTGGCAGGGAGTAATCAGCTTCATGGCTCTTTCCCTGGACTCTTGGCAGGGAGTAATCAAAGCAATCTTACTCTAAATAATCTATCCCCCCTATTATCAGTTCTGTAGACCCCAAGAAATAGAATACAAAGAGAGAAATTGCAGAATAACTTATCTTATCTAATCTAGTCACCACGTGCACCTGAGCCACCAACCAGAAACAATCAATTGGAAACGACAAACAGCGTACGTATATGAATACGCACACAGGTTCTTTGATTCTCACAGTGGGAACAGGCACCCGGTCGTTTCAGGTGTCACCGAGAGGGTCGACAATACCACCAGTAGACTCACCCAGAACTGTCCGATACGGATAAGTCACAGATTCATATATATATAAAAACCAGTGAACTTACCGTTTGTCAATGGAGTTGATCAGGCTCCAAATCGGACAGCTCAGAACAATTCAGCGGGTAGTTGGGCGTCGGCCCCCCAGGGGTCCCGAACCCCCAAATGAGAATCGCTTCCAGTCACAGCACCACTGTCAGGGAAATATTTTTTATCCCTAACTTCAATTGATTGTCTCTGTTCAAATTAGATTTTGAGTGCATGCGTCGACGCTAAGAACTCCAGACCACACAGAATGTTGCTGGTTTGAAATCCCATACACTTCTCTTTATTTTTCAGGAAGCACTGTCTCATTTTAATTCTCTGATTTAGGAGGGATTTAGGAGTGGTTATCAAATCACATGTATCGCCATACCCTACTATAATTGGATGTCCAGAGTATATAACCTTTTTTGGACATGGAGCATAAATTTATGACATCTGAAAACAGGATATATGTATGCAATAGGTTTCTTTTGCATCTGCGCAGTCTTATTCAGGCGTTGGCTGACTAATATTCTCTTCGTCATTCAAAACAGGAACTAGGTGCTTCCGTCTAAAGGCCTATCTTGTGTAAGCTGTTCCAAGCTAAATGCAGTCTTGTTACGTTATCTGGATAAGATGGCTGTTAAATGCATAACATAAGATGTAACAGTTTTCTATGTTTTTTCTTATTGCTCACCTTCACAGGGGGATGTAATCTGAGTATGGGAGGAGATATCAGCATTGAGGGTCTGACACTGGGAGTCTGATTTGTGTTGAGGATCATATTTTAGGTCAGATATATTTTTATCAGACCTCACATCAGATGAAAAAAAAATTATCTTATTTTTTCTCCACTAAAACCTAGGTGCATCTTATAGGGTGAAAAATATGGTGCCTAATGTGCAAATGTATAGCTTGTGGCTCCTGGTAGTAATACGTTTTTTTCCTTGGCTCTTTGTGTCTGTAAGGTTGGCCACCCCTGCACTAGGGCTTCTTTCCTGCCCAGCCTCAAGTATCATGTCAGAGAGGGTTTTTAGTGCCGCTGGGGGGGTGGTGACACCCAAAAGGACAAAACTGTCACCGGGCAGTGTTCAAAAAAATACCTTTATAAAAATGAATAAAGGCTGGATTACATCCGAATTTCATACTCCTCTTGCTGAGTGATTAGATCAGGCCTTGCAGGGCAGAATAGTATGAGTGTCTTCCCACTGTTGCTGTCAGTCGGCCCATAACGTTACTGCCAAACGTCTTGTGTGATGTCATGGGCTTTGCGAACCCGAAGTCTCCAAAACCCTTTTAAAAACCAAACACTGTTGTCTACCTCCGCCTCAGTTTTCTATGCTTAGCAGGAGAGTAGCTGTTGTTACCGTTACTAATAGTTCTATTTAGTATTCTTAAATTTGTTTTGGAGCCTCAGCCTTTACTCCCTCCCCTCCAAAAAAATATATTTATAAATTATATATTTAAAAAAACAAACAAAGAAAAACAAACAAAAACAAAAGAAATTAATTTAAAAAATAAAATTTTTAAACTGTTGTTACCTCTGCCTCCCGTTACAAGTTACATTAGCTGACATTGTTAGAGATGAGCGAGTAGTGTTCGATCGAGCCGGTATTCGATCGAATACTACGCTATTCGGCATACTCGATTTCAATCGAGTATAACGGCGATGGCGCACTTAGAATTCGTTTCCCCTCCCACCTTCCCTGGCGCTCTTTTTCCACCAATCAACATGCAGGGGGGGTATGACAGGCACGCTGAGCACGCTGGCAGCGCGAAAACAGCGTCTACATGGATTGGCTGGAAAAACCATGTGACCTCGAATATTAAAAACTCAGCTCTTCCTGCTCGTACGCATATGCTGCGTGAACTTAGTCAGGGACAGAGGCTGGAGAAGGGACAGACAGGTTTTAGCAGTTGGACAGGCAGGAGCGTGATTAAAAGCCCTTATCAGGGCTACTATAGTGCACTACAGTGATAGCTTTACTACAAGATACACTTTACAGAGAACGGCTGCCGTATTCAGGGATAGCTGCTGGAGTAGGGACAGAGAGAGGCATTAGTGGTGTATTAGGTGCTCTGCTACATACCAAACTATATTTGGCACTACTGTTCAGCGTTCTTTTTGGCTGAAAAACCCTGTTATATAACTAGTGTGTATATGCACCATCTGATCTGGCAGTATACGGCTGTGAATTTTATTTTATTTTTTTAAATACAGTTTATTTGGCTCTAGTGTTCTGGGTTCTGTGTGCCTGCAATACCCTTTTTGTATACCAGGTGTAAATACCCACCGTCTGTTAAGTTAGTAAACGGCTGTGTACCTTGAAATATACAATATCTAGGCCATTTAATAGGCCACTGTACTGTGCGTTTTCTTGCTAAATTATTTCACATACCTGGTGTAAATACCCACCGTCTGTTCAGTTACTACACGGCTGTGTACCTTGAAATATACAATATCTAGGCATTTTAATAGGCCACTGTACTGTGCGTTCTCTTGCTAAATTATCTCACATACCTGGTGTAAATACCCACCGTCTGTTCAGTTACTACACGGCTGTGTACCTTGAAATATACAATATCTAGGCATTTTAATAGGCCACTGTACTGTGCGTTCTCTTGCTAAATTATCTCACATACCTGGTGTAAATACCCACCGTCTGTTCTGTTACTACACGGCTGTGTACCTTGAAATATACAATATCTAGGCATTTTAATAGGCCACTGTACTGTGCGTTCTCTTGCTAAATTATCTCACATACCTGGTGTAAATACCCACCGTCTGTTCTGTTACTACACGGCTGTGTACCTTGAAATATACAATATCTAGGCATTTTAATAGGCCACTGTACTGTGCGTTCTCTTGCTAAATTATCTCACATACCTGGTGTAAATACCCACCGTCTGTTCTGTTACTACACGGCTGTGTACCTTGAAATATACAATATCTAGGCATTTTAATAGGCCACTGTACTGTGCGTTCTCTTGCTAAATTATCTCACATACCTGGTGTAAATACCCACCGTCTGTTCTGTTACTACACGGCTGTGTACCTTGAAACATACAATATCTAGGCCTTTTAATTGGCCACTGTACTGTGCGTTCTCTTGCTAAATTATCTCACATACCTGGTGTAAATACCCACCGTCTGTTCTGTTACTACACGGCTGTGTACCTTGAAATATACAATATCTAGGCCTTTTAATAGGCCACTGTACTGTGCGTTCTCTTGCTAAATTATCTCACATACCTGGTGTAAATACCCACCGTCTGTTCTGTTACTACACGGCTGTGTACCTTGAAATATACAATATCTAGGCCATTTAATAGGCCACTGTACTGTGCGTTCTCTTGTTAAATTATTTCACATACCTGGTGTAAATACCCACCGTCTGTTCAGTTACTACACGGCTGTGTACCTTGAAATATACAATATCTAGGCATTTTAATAGGCCACTGTACTGTGCGTTCTCTTGCTAAATTATCTCACATACCTGGTGTAAATACCCACCGTCTGTTCTGTTACTACACGGCTGTGTACCTTGAAATATACAATATCTAGGCCATTTAATAGGCCACTGTACTGTGCGTTCTCTTGTTAAATTATCTCACATACCTGGTGTAAATACCCACCGTCTGTTCTGTTACTACACGGCTGTGTACCTTGAAATATACAATATCTAGGCATTTTAATAGGCCACTGTACTGTGCGTTCTCTTGCTAAATTATCTCACATACCTGGTGTAAATACCCACCGTCTGTTCTGTTACTACACGGCTGTGTACCTTGAAATATACAATATCTAGGCCATTTAATAGGCCACTGTACTGTGCGTTCTCTTGTTAAATTATTTCACAAACCTGGTGTAAATACCCACCGTCTGTTCAGTTACTACACGGCTGTGTACCTTGAAATATACAATATCTAGGCATTTTAATAGGCCACTGTACTGTGCGTTCTCTTGCTAAATTATCTCACATACCTGGTGTAAATACCCACCGTCTGTTCTGTTACTACACGGCTGTGTACCTTGAAATATACAATATCTAGGCATTTTAATAGGCCACTGTACTGTGCGTTCTCTTGCTAAATTATCTCACATACCTGGTGTAAATACCCACCGTCTGTTCAGTTACTACACGGCTGTGTACCTTGAAATATACAATATCTAGGCATTTTAATAGGCCACTGTACTGTGCGTTCTCTTGCTAAATTATCTCACATACCTGGTGTAAATACCCACCGTCTGTTCTGTTACTACACGGCTGTGTACCTTGAAATATACAATATCTAGGCCTTTTAATAGGCCACTGTACTGTGCGTTCTCTTGCTAAATTATCTCACATACCTGGTGTAAATACCCACCGTCTGTTCTGTTACTACACGGCTGTGTACCTTGAAATATACAATATCTAGGCCATTTAATAGGCCACTGTACTGTACGTTCTCTTGTTAAATTATTTCACATACCTGGTGTAAATACCCACCGTCTGTTCAGTTACTACACGGCTGTGTACCTTGAAATATACAATATCTAGGCATTTTAATAGGCCACTGTACTGTGCGTTCTCTTGCTAAATTATCTCACATACCTGGGTGTAAATACCCACCGTCTGTTCTGTTACTACACGGCTGTGTACCTTGAAATATACAATATCTAGGCCATTTAATAGGCCACTGTACTGTGCGTTCTCTTGTTAAATTATCTCACATACCTGGTGTAAATACCCACCGTCTGTTCTGTTACTACACGGCTGTGTACCTTGAAATATACAATATCTAGGCATTTTAATAGGCCACTGTACTGTGCGTTCTCTTGCTAAATTATCTCACATACCTGGTGTAAATACCCACCGTCTGTTCTGTTACTACACGGCTGTGTACCTTGAAATATACAATATCTAGGCCATTTAATAGGCCACTGTACTGTGCGTTCTCTTGTTAAATTATTTCACAAACCTGGTGTAAATACCCACCGTCTGTTCAGTTACTACACGGCTGTGTACCTTGAAATATACAATATCTAGGCATTTTAATAGGCCACTGTACTGTGCGTTCTCTTGCTAAATTATCTCACATACCTGGTGTAAATACCCACCGTCTGTTCTGTTACTACACGGCTGTGTACCTTGAAATATACAATATCTAGGCATTTTAATAGGCCACTGTACTGTGCGTTCTCTTGCTAAATTATCTCACATACCTGGTGTAAATACCCACCGTCTGTTCAGTTACTACACGGCTGTGTACCTTGAAATATACAATATCTAGGCATTTTAATAGGCCACTGTACTGTGCGTTCTCTTGCTAAATTATCTCACATACCTGGTGTAAATACCCACCGTCTGTTCTGTTACTACACGGCTGTGTACCTTGAAATATACAATATCTAGGCCTTTTAATAGGCCACTGTACTGTGCGTTCTCTTGCTAAATTATCTCACATACCTGGTGTAAATACCCACCGTCTGTTCTGTTACTACACGGCTGTGTACCTTGAAATATACAATATCTAGGCCATTTAATAGGCCACTGTACTGTGCGTTCTCTTGTTAAATTATTTCACATACCTGGTGTAAATACCCACCGTCTGTTCAGTTACTACACGGCTGTGTACCTTGAAATATACAATATCTAGGCATTTAATAGGCCACTGTACTGTGCGTTCTCTTGCTAAATTATCTCACATACCTGGTGTAAATACCCACCGTCTGTTCTGTTACTACACGGCTGTGTACCTTGAAATATACAATATCTAGGCCTTTTAATTGGCCACTGTACTGTGCGTTCTCTTGCTAAATTATCTCACATACCTGGTGTAAATACCCACCGTCTGTTCTGTTACTACACGGCTGTGTACCTTGAAATATACAATATCTAGGCCATTTAATAGGCCACTGTACTGTGCGTTCTCTTGTTAAATTATTTCACATACCTGGTGTAAATACCCACCTTCTGTTCAGTTACTACACGGCTGTGTACCTTGAAATATACAATATCTAGGCCATTTAATAGGCCACTGTACTGTGCGTTCTCTTGTTAAATTATTTCACATACCTGGTGTAAATACCCACCGTCTGTTCTGTTACTACACGGCTGTGTACCTTGAAATATACAATATCTAGGCCATTTAATAGGCCACTGTACTGTGCGTTCTCTTGTTAAATTATTTCACATACCTGGTGTAAATACCCACCGTCTGTTCAGTTACTACACGGCTGTGTACCTTGAAATATACAATATCTAGGCCTTTTAATAGGCCACTGTACTGTGCGTTCTCTTGCTAAATTATCTCACATACCTGGTGTAAATACCCACCGTCTGTTCTGTTACTACACGGCTGTGTACCTTGAAATATACAATATCTAGGCCATTTAATAGGCCACTGTACTGTGCGTTCTCTTGTTAAATTATTTCACATACCTGGTGTAAATACCCACCGTCTGTTCAGTTACTACACGGCTGTGTACCTTGAAATATACAATATCTAGGCATTTTAATAGGCCACTGTACTGTGCGTTCTCTTGCTAAATTATCTCACATACCTGGTGTAAATACCCACCGTCTGTTCTGTTACTACACGGCTGTGTACCTTGAAATATACAATATCTAGGCCTTTTAATTGGCCACTGTACTGTGCGTTCTCTTGCTAAATTATCTCACATACCTGGTGTAAATACCCACCGTCTGTTCTGTTACTACACGGCTGTGTACCTTGAAATATACAATATCTAGGCCTTTTAATAGGCCACTGTACTGTGCGTTCTCTTGCTAAATTATCTCACATACCTGGTGTAAATACCCACCGTCTGTTCTGTTACTACACGGCTGTGTACCTTGAAATATACAATATCTAGGCCATTTAATAGGCCACTGTACTGTGCGTTCTCTTGTTAAATTATTTCACATACCTGGTGTAAATACCCACCGTCTGTTCAGTTACTACACGGCTGTGTACCTTGAAATATACAATATCTAGGCATTTTAATAGGCCACTGTACTGTGCGTTCTCTTGCTAAATTATCTCACATACCTGGTGTAAATACCCACCGTCTGTTCTGTTACTACACGGCTGTGTACCTTGAAATATACAATATCTAGGCCATTTAATAGGCCACTGTACTGTGCGTTCTCTTGTTAAATTATTTCACATACCTGGTGTAAATACCCACCGTCTGTTCAGTTACTACACGGCTGTGTACCTTGAAATATACAATATCTAGGCATTTTAATAGGCCACTGTACTGTGCGTTCTCTTGCTAAATTATCTCACATACCTGGTGTAAATACCCACCGTCTGTTCTGTTACTACACGGCTGTGTACCTTGAAATATACAATATCTAGGCCTTTTAATTGGCCACTGTACTGTGCGTTCTCTTGTTAAATTATTTCACATACCTGGTGTAAATACCCACCGTCTGTTCAGTTACTACACGGCTGTGTACCTTGAAATATACAATATCTAGGCATTTTAATAGGCCACTGTACTGTGCGTTCTCTTGCTAAATTATCTCACATACCTGGTGTAAATACCCACCGTCTGTTCTGTTACTACACGGCTGTGTACCTTGAAATATACAATATCTAGGCCTTTTAATTGGCCACTGTACTGTGCGTTCTCTTGCTAAATTATTTCACATACCTAATTATATACCCAAATATTGTATTTGCAACAAAAAAAAAATAAAATGCGGAGGGGGGCTAGCGGAATCCGACGTGGACGAGGACGGGGGCGCGGAAATGCTGTTGGTGGCTTTGTTGAAGCCAGTGGGGATACAATGCGTGCTGGTGAGGGTCAGCCAGGATCCCACTTATCCAGAATCCCTGCCTTTATGGGACAGTTAAGCAGGGGGCGAGTTACACCGCTGTTGAGGCCTGAGCAGGTTGAACAGGTGGTGCAATGGATAGCCGATAGCGCTTCCACACAGTTGTCCACCAGCCAGTCATCCACACAGTCTCACTCTGACCCTCCTTCCTCCACACCTGGCCAACAGAGTCATCCCACCCTTGACCCCTCCCAGGAGCTCTTTTCGGGTCCTTTTTCAGATGTGCCGGAAGAATCCCAGGAGCTAGCAGAGGAATTTGTTTGTAGTGATGCCCAAACACTTGAGTATTTGCCATCTCCTGCTGATGTGGACCCTGAACCAGCATCTGTTATCATGATGATGATGATGATGAGACGCAGTTGCCATCAAGGGAGGCTGTTGGAATGTCCAGTGGGCAGGAGGAGGAGCAGAGTGAGGAAGAGGAGGTGGTGGATGACGAAATGACCGACCCCACTTGGCCAGGGGTGATGTCCAGCGGGGAAAGCAGTGGAGAGGTGGTGGTCTGCGCAGCACCGAAAAAGGCAGCAAGAGGCAGAGGGATGTCCAGAGGCAGAGGGATGTCCAGAGGCAGAGGGATGTCCAGAGGCAGAGTACAGTCCAGACAGAGTAGTGAGGCCACAGCCAGCACGGCCGAAGCTGTTCCCGGCAGCGGGCAGTCGCGCGAAGCTCCCCCATCGAGGCCTCGTACTTCTGTGGTGTGGAGATTTTTTAATGTTTGTGCGGATGACAAACTGAGCGCGGTTTGCACACTCTGCCACTCAAAACTGAGTAGGGGCTCTGAGAAGAGCAATCTGACCACCTCAGGCATGCGGCGTCACTTGGAAGTCAAGCACTGGGCTGAGTGGGAGAGAGCAAACGCAATACAACCTGCGCCCGGTCCTGCTGCCACTGCCTCTTCCCCTTTGTTGTGTGCTGCCACTGCGGTCCAGACCTCCAGCCAGGACACCTCCACATCTGCCTCTGCCTCGGCTACTTTGGGGCCTTCTCCTTCAGCCTCCTCGTCCCATCAACTGTCCATCTCGCAGGCGTTCGACCGCAGGCGGAAGTACGCCTCGAGTCACCCCCAAGCCCAAGCCTTAAACTGCCACATCTCCAAACTGCTGGCCCTGGAGATGTTGCCGTTTAGGCTTGTGGAGACGCAGGCCTTCCGCGACCTGATGGCGGCTGCCGCACCTCGCTATTCCGTCCCTAGCCGCCACTACTTTTCCCGGAGTGCCGTCCCCGCCCTGCACCAGCACGTGTCGCGTAACATCAGGCGGGCCCTGAGGTACGCAGTCAGCGCAAAGGTCCACTTGACCACCGACTCGTGGACAAGCGCTTGCGGCCAGGGACGCTACATCTCTTTGACGGCACACTGGGTGAATGTAGTGGAAGCGGGGACGGGGTCGCAAACAGAGACGGCCTACCTACCACCCCCACCCAAGATTGCCAGCATGGGTTCTGATAAACCCCCCCTCCTCCTCCTCCTCCTCCCTCCTCCTGTGCCTTAACATCTCCCTCAGCCGCTAGCTGGAAGCGTTGCAGCACTGGTGCGGGGAGACGTCAGCAGGCGGTGCTAAAGCTCATCAGCTTGGGCGACAGGAAGCACAGCGCCCCAGAGGTGAGGGACGCCATATTGCAGCAGACGGAGATGTGGCTGTCGCCGCTGCAGCTAGGACCAGGCATGGTCGTGTGCGATAACGGCCGTAACCTGGTGGCGGCTCTGGAGCTTGCCGAACTCAATCACGTACCATGCCTGGCCCACGTTTTTAATCTGGTAGTCCAAAAATTTCTGAAGACTTACCCCAACCTGGCAGAGCTACTGGTGAAAGTGCGGCGCTTGTGCGCTCACTTTCGGAAGTCAACTGTAGCTGCTGCTAGCTTAAAAAAACTCCAGCAACGCCTCCATTTGCCTGAACATCGGCTGTTGTGCGACCTGCCGACTCGCTGGAATTCCACCTATTCCATGTTGGCCAGGGTGTGTGAGCAGCAGAGAGCATTGATGGAGTACCAGATTATGAATCCACGCGTGCCTCCAACTCAGCTCCCTCAGTTTGCCAACCACGAGTGGC
>ONZH01013858.1:0-20341 GCA_900303285.1 Rhinella marina
GAGAACGCACAGTACAGTGGCCTATTAAAATGCCTAGATATTGTATATTTCAAAGTACACAGCCGTGTAGTAACTGAACAGACGGTGGGTATTTACACCAGGTATGTGAGATAATTAGCAAGAGAACGCACAGTACAGTGGCCTATTAAAATGCCTAGATATTGTATATTTCAAAGTACACAGCCGTGTAGTAACTGAACAGACGGTGGGTATTTACACCAGGTATGTGAGATAATTTAGCAAGAGAACGCACAGTACAGTGGCCTATTAAAATGCCTAGATATTGTATATTTCAAAGTACACAGCCGTGTAGTAACTGAACAGACGGTGGGTATTTACACCAGGTATGTGAGATAATTTAGCAAGAGAACGCACAGTACAGTGGCCTATTAAAATGCCTAGATATTGTATATTTCAAAGTACACAGCCGTGTAGTAACAGAACAGACGGTGGGTATTTACACCAGGTATGTGAGATAATTTAACAAGAGAACGCACAGTACAGTGGCCTATTAAAAGGCCTAGATATTGTATATTTCAAAGTACAAAGCCGTGTAGTAACTGAACAGACGGTGGGTATTTACACCAGGTATGTGAGATAATTTAGCAAGAGAACGCACAGTACAGTGGCCCAATTAAATGGCCTAGATATTGTATATTTCAAGGTACACAGCCGTGTAGTAACAGAACAGACGGTGGGTATTTACACCAGGTATGTGAAAAAATTTAGCAAGAGAACGCACAGTACAGTGGCCTATTAAAAGCCTAGATATTGTATATTTCAAAGTACACAGCCGTGTAGTAACAGAACAGACGGTGGGTATTTACACCAGGTATGTGAGATAATTTAACAAGAGAACGCACAGTACAGTGGCCTATTAAAAGGCCTAGATATTGTATATTTCAAAGTACAAAGCCGTGTAGTAACTGAACAGACGGTGGGTATTTACACCAGGTATGTGAGATAATTTAGCAAGAGAACGCACAGTACAGTGGCCAATTAAATGGCCTAGATATTGTATATTTCAAGGTACACAGCCGTGTACTAACTGAACAGACGGTGGGTATTTACACCTGGTATACAAAAAGGGTATTGCAGGCACACAGAACCCAGAACACTAGAGCCAAATAAACTGTATTTAAAAAAATAAAATAAAATTCACAGCCGTATACTGCCAGATCAGATGGTGCATATACACACTAGTTATATAACAGGGTTTTTCAGCCTAAAAGAACGCTGAACAGTAGTGCCAAATATAGTTTGGTATGTAGCAGAGCACCTAATACACCACTAATGCCCTCTCTCTGTCCCTACTCCAGCAGCTATCCCTGAATACAGCAGCCGTTCTCTGTAAAGTCTATATTGTAGTAAAGCTATCACTGAAGTCCACTGTAGTAGCCCTGATAAGGGCTTTTAATCACGCTCCTGCCTGTCCAACAGCTAAATCTGTCTCTCCCTTCTCCAGCCTCTGTCCCTGACTAAGTTCACGCAGCATATGCGTACGAGCAGGAAGAGCTGAGTTTTTATGATTCGAGGTCACATGGTTTTTCCAGCCAATCCATGTAGACGCTGTTTTCGCGCTGCCAGCGTGCTCAGCGTGCCTGTCATACCCCCCCTGCATGTTGATTGGTGGAAAAAGAGCGCCAGGGAAGGTGGGAGGGGAAACGAATTCTAAGTGCGCCATCGCCGTTATACTCGATTGAAATCGAGTATGCCGAATATCGTAGTATTCGATCGAATACCGGCTCGATCGAACACTACTCGCTCATCTCTACCCATAATGTATAACATCTCCTTGTGGCTGCCCCCATACAGTATAACGTCTCCTTGTGGCTGCCCCCATACAGTATAACGTCTCCTTGTGGCACCCATACAATATAACATCTCCTTGTGGCTGCCCCATACAGTATTACGTCTCCTTGTGGCTGCCCCATACAGTATAACGTCTCCTTGTGGCTGCCCCATACAGTATAATGTCTCCTTGTGGCTGCCCCATACATTAAAACGTCTCGTTGTGGGCCCCATACAGTATAACGTCTCCTTATGGCCCCGATAGAGTATAACATCTCATTGTGGCCCCCATACAGTATAACATCTCATTGTGGCCCCCATACAGTCTAATGTCTCCTTATGGCCCCCATACAGTATAATGTCTCCTTATGGCCCCCATACAGTATAACGTCTCCTTGTGGCCCCGATAGAGTATAACATCTCATTGTGGCACCCATACAGTATAACATCTCATTGTGGCCCCATACAGTATAATGTCTCCTTATGGCCCCCATACAGTATAATGTTCTCCTTGTGGCCGCCCCCATACAGTATAACGTCTCCTTGCGGCTGCCCCCATATAGTATAACGTCTCATTGCGGCTGCCCCCATACAGTATAACGTCTCCTTGTGGCTGCCCCCATACAGTATAACGTCTCCTTGTGGATGCCCCCATACAGTATAATGTCTCCTTGTGGCACCCATACAGTATAAACGTCTCCTTGTGGCTGCCCCCATACAGATAAAGTCTCCTTGTGGCACCCATACAGTATAACGTCTCCTTGTGGCACCCATACAGTATAACATCTCCTTGTGGCCCCCATACAGTATAACGTCTCCTTGTGGCTGCCCCCATACAGTATAACGTCTCCTTGTAGCTGCCCCCAAACAGTATCACGTTTACTGGTGGCTGCCCCCATACAGTATAATGTCTCCTTGTGGCTGCCCCCATACAGTATAACGTCTCCTTGTGGCCCCCCATACAGTATAACTTCTCCTTCGTGGCCCCCATACAGTATAATGTCTACTGGTGGCTGCCCCCATACAGTATAATGTCTCCTTGTGGCTGCCCCATACAGTATAATGTTTCCTTGTGGCTGCCCCCATACAGTATAATGTCTCCTTGTGGCTGCCCCATACAGTATAACGTCTCCTTGTGGATGCCCCCATACAGTATAACGTCTCCTTGTGGTTGCCCCCATACAGTATAACGTTCTCCTTGTGGCTGCCCCCATACAGTATAACGTCTCCTCGTTGCTGCCCCATACAGTATAACATCTCCTCGTTGCTACCCCATACAGTATAACATCTCCTTGTAGCTGCCCCCATACAGTATAACGTCTCCTTGTGGCTGCCCCCATACAGTATAACGTCTCCTTGTGGGCTGCCCCCATACAGTATAACGTCTACTGGTGGCTGCCCCCATACAGTATAACGTCTACTGGTGGCTGCCCCCATACAGTATAACGTCTACTGGTGGCTGCCCCCATACAGTATAACGTCTCCTTGTGGCCCCCATACAGTATAACGTCTACTGGTGGCTGCCCCCATACAGTATAACGTCTCCTTGTGGTTGCCCCCATACAGTATAACGTCTCCTTGTGGCTGCCCCCATACAGTATAACGTCTCCTCGTTGCTGCCCCATACAGTATAACGTCTCCTCGTTGCTACCCCATACAGTATAACATCTCCTTGTGGCTGCCCCCATACAGTATAACGTCTCCTTGTGGCTGCCCCCATACAGTATAACGTCTCCTTGTGGCTGCCCCCATACAGTATAACATCTCCTTGTGGCTGCCCCCATACAGTATAACGTCTCCTTGTGGCTGCCCCCATACAGTATAACGTCTACTGGTGGCTGCCCCCATACAGTATAACGTCTACTGGTGGCTGCCCCCATACAGTATAACGTCTACTGGTGGCTGCCCCCATACAGTATAACGTCTCCTTGTGGCCCCCATACAGTATAACGTCTACTGGTGGCTGCCCCCATACAGTATAATGTCTCCTTGTGGCTGCCCCATACAGTATAACGTCTCCTTGTGGCCCCCATACAGTATAACGTCTCCTTGTGGCTGCCCCCATACAGTATAACGTCTCCTTGTGGCTGCCCCCATACAGTATAACGTCTCCTTGTGGCTGCCCCCATACAGTATAACATCTCCTTGTGGCTGCCCCCATACAGTATAACGTCTCCTTGTGGCTGCCCCCATACAGTATAACGTCTCCTTGTGGCTGCCCCCATACAGTATAACGTCTACTGGTGGCTGCCCCCATACAGTATAATGTCTCCTTGTGGCCCCCATACAGTATATCGTCTACTGGTGGCTGCCCCCATACAGTATAACATCTCCTTGTGGCCCCCATACAGTATATCGTCTACTGGTGGCTGCCCGCATACAGTATAACGTCTCCTTGTGGCCCCCATACAGTATAACTTCTACTGGTGGCTGCCCCCATACAGTATAATGTCTCCTTGTGGCTGCCCCCATACAGTATAATGTCTCCTTGTGGCCCCCATACAGTATAATGTCTCCTTGTGGCTGCCCCCATACAGTATAAGTACAGTACAAGTTTTTCTTCTAAATGAGTATTTATCGCGATATATATCGTTATCGCGATAAATTTCTTGATATCGTTATCGTGGGAATATTTTTGATATCGCCCAACCCTAGTTGGAGACATCCTCATTTGCAACCAATAACGAGAAAACAGCTGTCCTCACCCATAGTTTAACATATGTAAGAAAACACCAGACTGTGAGTCCCTTGAAGCAACGCCACATGTAAACAGTGTACCCATGCATACTGATGAGCCCATGGACGCCATGTTGACTCAATATGCAGGCAGCCATTTTCCAGGCCTATATTTCTTACACTATGACATAGAGTCACAAGCGGTACCATTGCTGTAGGCAGTACCATTGCTAAAAGCAGCATCAGTGCCTTAATACTTTAAAGGGTAACCCTGCTGCCAAAAATATGTGAGTTAAGCTATTTATTAGAGAGGCTCAGCCCTCAGGGGAGCTACGGATGGTATGCTGGTTCTTCCTCCTGGTTCTAGGTACCTTAAAACACTATGCACTCCTCCATTGAGAAAAGTGAAAAGCTACCAGGTTAGTCTTAAAGGTGATGAAGAGTAAAGCATAATTAGACATTGATGTAGTCAAGGGATTACAGGATGAAGCCACTCTTCTATTTGCAGGCCTTCATTGCTCTGACTTATTACTACTCATATAACATGACCTGGATGAACTTTCACAGACATTCATTTACATCCCTAAACCCATAAGGCTTTGCAATTCATCACTGATGACGCAAATCATCACTGATGACGTAATCTCGCCTGCCCAGCTTGATGACGTGGTGACATCACACGTCAACCGCGCACGAGAATTGGTGCGTTTTCTTCAATCAAGATGGCCTCTCCACGATCAAATCAATGAGGGTTTTTTTTTTTTTAACCGTCATTTCAGGAAAAATTGATTTGTTACCACGAAGCGCCTGGAAATTCGAATTTGTGGCGAATCAAATTTTTCCTGAAATTTAAATCAAATTCCACTTTGTTAAACTCGATTTGCACACTACTTGTATTATGGCTCTATGTCTGATATTTATATAAGATTAGCCAACAGGAGATACCAGAAGGAGAGGGATTGTTACTGAATTGTCTCTAAAAGTGGTAACATAAAGAAATGAAAATTACATTTATAAAGTCCAATTCAGTTTAAAAAGTTCCACAAGAAAATTAATAGCTCAGCTACATCTTTTTATTACCAAATTCTCAAGTGACTCCTCAAAAAATGTCATCACACAGCCTTCATATATTATTGGCTAACAGTGCCCAGTTAGCATTCTCATATGGCTGATGATGTCAGTGATTGGCACAGACCATGTGGGCAGCAATTGGCTATAGCAGTCATGTCATGTGTTAGTAGTCTCAATGTCATCACTCCAGGTCAAAAACAGAGCCACATGGAAGCATTGCAGTGACTGCACTGGAGTGATAGTGACCTTTCTAGGTGATCTATACTTGTGATTTTAGCACATTCCCTACTTTCTGAAAGACAACCCCATTTAAGAACATTGGCCCTGATTTATCATACCATCACTCCAGAATTCTGGCATCAAAAAGTCGCAAAATAGGACTTTTGCGACTTTTTTGCACTCCTGTGCGCAAAATGTATGCGATTGCGCAAAATTTTGCGACTTTTTTGCGCAAAATTTTGCGACTTTTTGCATGTGTACACCACTCACTCCAGTTTTGTAATATGGGTGGAAAAGCGGGTGTGGTTAGCTATGTTAATGAGTTTCACTCCAGATTTATCATTGAGACTTTTTTAAAAAGTCGCAAAATAGTCGCAATCTCACTCCAGGAGAAGGGTAGAGTAGGAAAACTGGAGTAGCTTCTCTAGACACAAGTGTTAGGTTTAAGGACAAGACAAATTTATCAAACAACCTGTGACATTTGATAAATGTGGCACAAAGTACTCCAACACAGACTGAATCAAAACTGTCTTCAAATATTCTCCTAATGATAAATTCCCCCCATTGTCTCTAGTAACAGTATCCATGATGCAAGCAAAATAGACAGAAAAAATAAGCACAGAGATCTTTATTTTGCATTTGTAAGTGACATTTATTACAACGAGACAGTTACACTGTCCTCTTTTTATGATATGGTCCCAGCACTGCTTAAAGGGGTTGTCTCACTTTAGTAAATGGCATTTATCATGTAGAGAAAGTTAATACAAGGCACTTACTTAATGTATTGTTATTATCCATATTGACTCCTTTGCTGGCTGGATTGATTTTTCCATCACATTACACACTGCTTATTTTCATGGCTATGACCACCATGCAATCCAGCAGCGGTGCTCATGCTTGCACACTGCAGGAAAAAGTGTCCACCTATGCACACTCCTGCAGTGCCAGCCACCACAGATGCCAGTGCTTTTTCCTATAGTGTGTAAGCACGACCACCACTGCTGGATTGCAGAGTGGTCATAACCATGGAAACGAACAGTGTGTAATGTGATGGAAAAATGAATCCAGCCAGCAAAGGAAGCAATATGGACAATCACAATATATCTCATTGTCATGCACAGCATCCCAGGAAGCAAATGATCGGGAGGAGAAAAAAAATTAAATTTAAGAAAGTAAGAAAAGACTGGACAATCCCTTTATGCATTTTTTTCCTAATGATCTAAATAACATGATATACAGTATATTGAGGATACAGTGTACACCAATCATATTCTGTAGTATTAGAGCATTTAATTATATATAGAAATTAAAAGTTTCTTGAGATAAATGAATGTTGCATCTTGCAAGAAGACATCATTAGGGATTTCTTCATTAGATGATGACTGGGACCAGTCTCTTCAAACAGTCAACACTGTACGGATACTAAAGAGAAAAGACATTAGTCACAAACATCTTAGATATTTACATAAGCAATCTATATCCGCTATTTGTTCCCTTTAAAGATCATGGCATGGTCTATTAAGTCTGAATATGGTTATTCATGCATAAAGAAATACTCAACTACTGGAATTGAAATTGGTTATGCAGTGCCCCAGGGGATCACTGCAAATGGGTAATTATTGCTAAAATAGTTAATTTAATAATGCTGAGTTTAATGGGGTTTTTTTGCGATTTTTTTGTTAAGTCACATTCCTTAAGCACTATGTATACCTAATGGCAATGTATGGACAACAAATAGTTAAAACTGGCAGACTTGGTTAGGTTACCAGGGTGATGGACTTATCCAACCCCCTGTAGGAAAGACGTGCCAGGTGATTTCCTACAAAGTAGCCCAAGCCCAGAGAACCTTAATCTCTGAGGCTAGAGCTGCCAGAAAAGATACTTTACCACCAGAGTAACCCTGACAGAAAGAGGAGAAACCTTCATAGAAGGTCTAGAATCACTAATGCCATGCACTGGATTCAGACAGTAATGTGTATCGCAAGAGACTTTACTGCTGTAGAAAGGGTTAATTTCCCACAGTATCCACCATACTTTGAGACAGCCTGGTCATTCAGATCTAAGATTTACTGGATTTAATGGATCCCTATTACTAGTGTTGATTGAGCACCGTGATGCTTGGGTGCTCTGGTCGAACACTAGGTGGTGCTCGAGTGCTCGGCCGAGCGCCCGAGCATAATTGAAGTCAATGGGAGAAACCGAGCACTAAACCAGGCACCTCCTGCTCCGAAAAGGGGAGGGTGTCTGGTTCATAGGGAAAGTTGAGAAAATAGTGGAAACACCACTGAAATGGTTTGGGAACAGCATGGGGAGGATGTCTGGATGCATCTTGGACTCGAAAGTCGCTGCTATTAACGATGTTGTCCGAGTATCACGCCACTTTTACGGAATGACAAGAATACCCCCCAAAACCAAAGATAACATTGATTTTAGAGGAAATATTGTTAGGAAACATATATTTACTTGTATGTAAAGCGCAAGTGCTGCAAAAAATTACAAGGAAGAGGCACTCCGATACAACCGATACATCACATAAAGGAGGGCCTCATGTACCTTGTGGTACAAATGTTCATGTCGTAGGACTCCTACACTTATAAAGCCTATGCACAAAGTGAAAGGGCTGCCAAAAATTACAAGGAACAGGCACTCCAATATACAGATAATGTCGCCTTGATTAGCGGCGGAACAAAATACACAGGATTTCAGGTATTTAGAATACAGAAACGTTATAATGCACACGCAACACAGGTATTATCGCCTTGATTAGCAGCAGAAAAAATAGCAACGGATGTCAGGTGTATAGGAAACAGTAATGTTATAATGCAGACGCAACACAGGTAATGTAGCCTTGATTAGTGGCAGAAAGAATAGCAACGGATGTCAGGTATATTGGATATAGTAACGTTATAATGCAGACGCAACACAGGTAATGTCGCCTTGATTAGCAGCAGAAAAAATCGGAACGGATATCAGGTATATAGGATACAGTAACGTTATAATGTAGACGCAACACAGGTAATGTCGCTTTGATTAACGGCAGAAAAAATAGCAACAGATGTAAGGTATATAGGATACAGTAACGTTATAATGCAGACGCAACACAGGTAATGTCGCCTTGATTAGCAGCACAAAAAATCGGAACGGATGTCAGGTATATAGGATACAGACACGTTATAATGCACATGCTGCGCAGGTGGTGCTTAGGTCAGGCAACCTTCTGCAATTTTTGACACCCCCCAAAAAAATATACATTGCAGCCAAATATATTAGCCCTTAAAAGGGCTTTTGGGTCTTTGAAACAGAAAAACTAGCCCTGCCTAGCCAATTTCTATCCCTACACTAGCTGTCCCTCCTTGCATCAGCTCTCCCTCACTTGGACTGAGCCGGGTCACACTGTATCCTATATACCTGGCAACATGGCTACTGGCAGTACAGTGAATGCCAGTACCACACCGCATGCTGATTGGCTGCATAGCAGCCAAGAAACGTGCGGGGAGGGGACTCGAGCATGGCGCTCGATTACACGTGGTCCCGAGTGCCGCCATGCTCGGCCAAATATCGTATTCAGCCGAGCAATTTTACACTACCTATTACCAAGCATCTTAAAGCATCTTGCTGTCTGTCTTGTTGTCTGTGGCTGTGTGAGCAGGAAATATTTGCATGCATCTGTGAGGTATGAATTTTACTTGGTGGGTCCTAGGAATGTCTCCACCACTCTGCAACACTTCCTTGACCTGCCCAGACCCAAAATTTATCATCAATCAAACATTTTTGGAGTCAATTGGCAAATCAGCTTTGGCAGCCTAAGAGTGTGCAGGATTTACAAGCCTAGCTGCACCATCTGTGGGTACATATGCCACAGGATACCAACTGTATCCCACCTTCTAGCTAGAGACGTCTCAACAGAGTACTTAAGCCTCTCTTCAATTGCACAGTTTTCCCTAATAAACTTATTTTTTTGTACTGTGTTATTTTATTTTTTTGTCAGTGATTATATATTAAGCTGAAAGCAAAAACACAAAGCTGACACCGGCGCTTGTAATCACCTCTCCTTTTTAGTACTGGCTGCAGTCTCTGCGGTGTTACTACACATCCACCGCTAGTAAGGAATCAGCCACTAGATAATTATACAGACCGCGCACTATACTGCAAAACAATCGTCATGGGTATCCAATTCCAACCAATAACCAAAAACCAAAGTAAAGTAACCACGCCAAGCTGCACAAGTTACCTTAAGAAGCAGTGAACCTGATTAATAGAGCCCTCCACAGCAACTGCCCCTTTAACAGTAACATCCACAGCACCCTTCCCCTTAACAGTGAGCTCCACAGTTCCTTGTTACTATCTATATTTTAAAAAATGTATATAATCTTGTTGTTTTCACACAATCCACTTCGACAAAAATATGTTAAGACTTTCTGTCTTTTGAGAGCAGCTAGATGGGCCATAAAAACAATGGACAGGAGGGGATCCCATTGGCTTACATTGAAGAGTTTTTTAAGCATGCTCTATAACTAGTACAGAGGTCAGGAGTGCGCTGATAAGCTGAGACTTCTCCTATTGTGAATAGTTGATCCTTTGTTATCTATATAGAGGTATTAATTGTCATTGTGATTCTGCCTGTGGTGATAATGATGATAGCTACCAAAAAGTTACCTTTACAGAACCAGACCTTGACCTATTACTAGACCTAGTGTCTAGTGTGAAAATTGCAGGATTATATACTTTTTTAAATATAGATGCTGACATGGAAAATTAAAAAAATTTTTTTTTGAAAAACGTGTTTAACACAAAAATGTGAATTAAACAAAAGGTAATTTTTGGATGACACGTTTCCTATAAGTTGATGTGTCATTCATGAGTTGTCTGCCATCTTGAGTTCTTCTTCACCTCCAATTTGGTTTCCTTAATATGCAGCCTACATTTGCCTTTGACCTAGCAAAGACAAAGGGAGCTGCTCTGGTCTGCATCCTATCTAAGGGTAGCAAGCAATAGATCAGTGTCATCAAACTTCTGTCCCCTTAGGCTAAGGCGACATGGGGACATGTGTTGCATGAGATGAAGATCGCTATATGGCATTATGGAACCACATATAATGTTTGTTAACGAGGTCGCGTTGCCATCCTCGACTTATCGTGACCACAACAGAAATCTAACCTTCTTTGATTTTTGAATGAAGGTCACAATGCACTCACAATTTTTGCCCTCATAGACTACAATGCAAGTCATGCATAGTTGCTACTTGCTTATGATTTGTTTGTGAATCGGTTGGTTTTTACAGCCAAATTGCAGTTCTAAAATAGTCAGAGTATCGTTAGCCTTCCTTACACTGCATCAAGCACCCCCACCAGTCAGCTGATTCCTGTAGCCATGTGAATTGGAGCTGAGCTACAGTACACTGGCACATAGCTACTACTGCTTCACCCTCCATTCACTGTTTTGTTTCCAGTACCTGATGAAAATAGCTGATTGGTGGTGGTACTGGGTATCGGAGCCTCACCAGTTTGAGGATAGGTCATTATTATTGAGAGACTGGAAACCCCCTTTAAGTTCCTACAAGCTGGAGACAGAGGAGATCAGTGTGAATTAGCATCTCACAGAAATAGATATGTAGTAAACATCTTCTCAGGAAGTAAGCCATACAGGAGAAACTGACCTACTGTCTACAAAGGATAGCAAATTCTGGACTAGTGGTCAGAATGTGATCGAATGCCCATAATGAAAGGGTTTAAAATGTATGGAAACAGCTGAGATGGGATGAGGCAAGATAGACTGCTGGAATACTATTGATGAGTTAGCCAGAGGGCTTCTTTAAGATAATATTTACAATCCCTAACATGTTTTATTCCTTGTATTAATTAGCCTAGGTCCATGTTGGGGGCTGGATAAAATTAAATGTATGCAATTTATTATTATTTTTAATTATTAATGTTTTAAGACATAAAGCATACCTATCTCCTTTATGCAGAAGTTCAAATCCTTCATTGATCTTCACAAATGGTAATCTCTGTGTTACCAGCCCATCAAACTCAAATTTCTTATTCAAATATTCAGACCCAAGTTTTGGTATATAATCCTTAGTTTTATAACCTGTCCCAACAAACAGAATTATTAGTCATAATATTTCTATTACATTTCTGTTTTACTGTTGTATTAGTATGAGAAAAAGATTATAGTAATAAAAAGAAAATTAGAAAAGAACATGTATCGCACATCCAAACATTATGCATTGATCTATTGCTTCTCAGAATCATTTATAAACTGTATATGAGGCCTTTGTATATTTTTTTTTATTAAAATGCATAAGCCCACTCAAGATGGCCTCTTGTTATTGGTTCCCTACTCTAATTTGGTGTGGCGCCACATGGCGGCCACTGCCACTGCAATACAGCACCCGCAGGCAAGTTCACACATTGTGCTGCTGGGCTGTGTGAGAGGAGCGATGAAGGCCCGGGAATCAGACCCCTGCACAGCCAGCAGCCGTGCGTGTGAGACTGCATCATGCTGCTCCTGCTGCTAGGGAACGCTGGATGCGCCTGATCATCAGTAATCGTTTTTTTTTTTTTTTTACTTTATTAATGGAGCTGGAGGTGAGCATTGCTACTGTGAAGGGGGCACAAGGTGGCCATTACCACAGCGAGGGAGGTACAAGAGCGGCATTACTACAGTTAGGGGGCACACTGTGGTATTACTACAGTGAGGGGGGCACAATGTGGGCATTACTACAGTGAGGGGGGCACAATGTGGGCATTACTACAGTGAGTGGGGCACAATGTGGGCATTACTACAGTGAGGGGGGCACAATGTGGGCATTACTACAGTGAGGGGTGTACAAGGTGGGCATTACTACAGTGAGGTAGCACAATATCAGCATTATTACTTGGTTTATTACCTGCAGTAAGCAAAAGGTAAAAGAGTTGTGAGGACTGAAAAGCATGGCTTTACTTGCAATTGTGTTAGAGATCACAATCTTCTTATCTGTCAGAGTAAGTTACAGTGGCGTAACTACAACTAACTGGGCCCCACAGCAAATTTTTGAATGGGGCCCCCCCAGAAACTTCCTCTCAACCCCGAACTCACATGCAACCCTCACTCTTGTGGCTAGTCAAGATTGAGCTCTCCCAGACAAGGCCTGACAGCCGCTCCATCCGCTTTTTATAGTGTCACTGTATATAATGTCATTGTATAATACTGTTGAGGGGGGCCTGACAATAAAATCTTTTAGTCTCCCTCCTGAGGGGGCCCCTTGTGGGTCTGGGCCCCAAAGCAGCTGCTTCCCCTGCTTCCCCTATTGCTACGCCCCTGGTAAGTTAATATATGCTAATAACTGCTGGAGACCCCCCCCCAGCCTGAGGAGACAGAGTGAGTGCAAACTGCCTGTCAGCCAGTGAATCAACATGCTGAGAAAACTCCTTTAAGGCAAGTACTTATTAGTATATCTAAACTTTCAATAAACTGTGCATAAACCGATTGTCCACTGCATGTTTTCTCTATATTCTTTATGTTTTAGTTTGCTTTTCCTCTGAGCTCATGTTCGAGAAGTTAGCTGCTCTGATGGCTTTTATATGGTATACATAGAATATGAGGGGGAAAACTGTTTTCGAACATCTCAAATTCAGAAATGCAGAAACACACATGTGAAAAGTACTATAGGTGTAAAAGCCATTGCCAAGCCTTTGTTATCTAGCACTGCTAGTAGTTTCACTTTCTAGACTGTGAAGCAGTATGATGTAAAACACCTAGGGCCTTATGTATGAAAACTGTCTAGGTGTAGAAGTTTCTGTGTTGCCCATAGAAACCAATCAGAGCTCTCCTTTCATTTCATATAGTGCTCTGGAGAAATGAAAGGGGAGCTCTGATTGGTTGCTATGGGCAACAAAGAAAGTCTTAGACCTAGACAGTTTTCATACATCAGGCCCTTAGTGAGCTGTACCCAGAGAAAAGCCTGATAATGAAAGTTCAGAGTAAAGATATCTAGTAAAACATATATTACAAACTTACTTTTGGTCAGGACATATCTGTACTATTGATTTATGCAAAGTTTGTTTAAAGTTATCGCTCAAACATGCGCCATGTAGGAGTGGGAGTCGGAGTGGGAGTTGGAGTCAGGAGTTGGAGTTGGAGTTAGGGGAAATTGAGAAGTCGGAGTCGTGGCTTTGGCTTACCGAATCCATAGCCCTGCTGTGAGGGACACAATGTGGGCATAACTACTGTGAGGGGCCCTATGAGGGCATTATTACTATGAGGGGTCACAACGTGGGCATTAGTACTGTGAGGGGGAACAATGTGGGCATTAGAGATGAGCGAATTTTTCAAAAATTCGATTCGGCTGCTTCGCCGAATTTTCCGAAAAGATTCGCTTTGATCCGAATAAATTTGTTGCGAATCGCGTTAAAAAATGGCCTGGATAGTGGTGTAGAACACTGTACCTTGCAGTAAAACGCATAGGGAGTAGTGTTGAGCGAGCACTTCTGTGCTCGTATGCTCGGGTGCTCTGGCCGAGCAACCGAGCATAATGTTAGTCAATGGAACTAAACCAGGCACCCCCTGCTCAGAAGAGGGGAGAGTGTCTGGTTAATAGAAAAAGGTCAGAATCGCGACTTCTCCTCTTTTACTCCTTTTGCTTGTAAAAGTATGCTAATTAACTGAATTTGTACACATTTGCGCACAATGCGTATGCATTAACGTCCAAACGCCCACGCATTAGCATACAAATTCGTACGCATTAGCATACAATGCGTAGCATTAGCATACAATGCGTAGCATTAGCGTACAAATCAACATTACAGTGAATGCCAGCATTGCTCTTGAGTACACTCGGTGTTCTACTGTAGTAGTGGAAGAATACTGTGAGCCAGTGTGACATGCGCATAACAGGCTTCTTATAATCGCTGCACACTTTTATGTAGTTGGGCAGTTAAGGGGCCAAAACTCACCAAACAACTCAAGTCTGAACTCAGCCTTACAGGTCAATGTTAGCGCCAACTATAAAGAATCGTGCAGAGGCCCAAGATCCTACTAAAGCACCAAAAGTGCACGCCTTTTACACCAATTCACTGATTCCACATACATTTCGACAGAACCGGTTCTATTACACGCTTATAAAAGCAGAGCCCCCCCAGACAGGTTGGAGATAGCAGTGGCAGCAGCATCAGCAGACTATAGAGTGTCACGACGACAGTGTGGCCAGGTGGCAGCAGCATGAGTAGGCCACAAAGTGGCAGAATGACAGACCCTGGAAGTGGCAGCAGCAGTGGAAGTAGTAGTACAATTTGGAGGCCACAGAGTGGCACAATTACCTAATTTTGACGTAGTGGCAGCTAGGAGACGGCATGTGGAGTATCGGCGGCGGTGACAGCAGCATCAGGCCAGAGAGTGGCATGATGACTAGAGATGAGCGAATGGATTTGTTGATTCGTATCGAATCTTGGGAATTTTTAGCTGCGAAGCGAATCCGAATATTAGGTAATTCGCTTCGGCTTTGTACGCATTCGCTACGTAGTTTGTCCTATAAATTATTGCTATTGCTGCGTATAAGTTACTGTATACGCTGTTGCAAACTTTTACTGTTAGTTCGTTTATTGTGCACAAAAGCCCGGGAAGAAAGCGGTCACCTGACCTAGTGGGCAGGGCTTGCTCTGATTGGCTCAGGCTCGGTAAGCCAGTGACGCATCACTTCTGCTGCGACTGCTGAGACGAGCAGAAGCACTGTGTGTGAAGTTCTGAGACCTGTTTTGTGAAAACTTGATATAATAGCTCTGGGAATCCATATTACACATATCAGGGATACTGCAGGGTGTAAGGCAGTGACAGGATGCGTCTATGAGGGAAGGTACATTCCACCTAGGATGTTGTTGGAGACTTTTTAAAAGTGTCTATGTTTCAGGTGTGTTAGGACGTGCCACCAAGGTACACAGCTTGGTGGAGTAGAACCTGTAAACTTACGGTGTCCACTAACTAGTGGGTCGACGCCATTATTCAGTAAAGGCTGGAAACAGCCATCCGGGCCTGGTTTTACTGGAGATTAGCACAGAGAGGGTGAGAGCTAATCTCCCACGATCCACTACAGGTTTCTGTTATGGTCCATGTCCGGAGTTCCTATTTAAACTTGCAGCAGAGTGCAGGGTGTGGCAGAGTTGAAGATAGGACTAGTGTGAGCAAACACTGCCAGAACTGCAGACCCTTTTTGTGTGACCCGGCTGTGTCCCGGAGACTAAGGCTGACTGAGCCAAAGAGAACCTTAAATGAAGGTAATATCAAGACTTTTGGTGTCACTGCCTTTGTTGCCTATGGACTAAGTGTGAACGATCCCTGACATATGGTGGAGGATGCGGGCATAAGGCATACAACGTAATTGTATGTCCTGGATCCAACCAACAAAGTTTAAGCCAGAGGTCTCCACTAACATGGACAAACTAGTGAAGCAGCTGGTCCTGGCGAACGCCGAACAGCGAGCCGCTACTGCCCAGCTGACAGCACAGGTGGCGCAGCAACAGCAAACAAATCAGTTGCTGTTACAGCAGATCACGGCTTTGCGGGAAACCCCACCACTTGCAAGTCGGCAGCAACCGTCGGCCTGTACAGCACTGCAAAAGATGAGGCTGGAGGACGACGTGGAGGCCTTCCTTACCATCTTTGAACGGACTGCAGAGCGGGAAAGGCTGTCATCGGAACACTGGACTGCAGTGGTGGCCCCTTTCCTGGTAGGGGAGGCCCAGAAAGCGTACCAGGACCTGAGCCAGGAGGATGTCCAGGACTATGCAAAGCTAAAAGGTGAGATCCTCGCTTGGCTGGGGGTAAATGTATATGTGCGGGCTCAGCGGGTGCAACAATGGACCTACAATGAAACTCAGCCCCCCAGGTCACAGACCTTCGACCTGTTGCATCTGGTCACAAAATGGCTTCAGCCTGAGACTTTAAGTCCGACCCAAATGGTCGAGAGGGTGGTCATCGACCGGTTGGTGCGCACCTTGCTGGTAGGGGCCCAGCGCTGGGCGGTACAGGGAGACCCCTCCAACCTGGACCAGGTAGTGGGACTCCTGGAAAGATATGTGGCCACACAGAAGTTGGTGAAAAGCTCTGCCGGTCCACGGGAGTCACGTCTAACTCCGACATCCCGGAAAGGGCCCCGACCTTCTTCAGGGACTGACCCAAGCCCAGCGTTGAGGAAACGCGACCCCGGGCCCCGAGCGACCCCCTATGATTCGTTACTGGCACTGTCAGAGTCAGGGACATATGGCTCAGGATTGTCCCGTATATAGGGAGACCATGGACTGTGGGTACGCTCGGCGGTCTACTTGTTTTGCCCAGCCAGTGTGTGTTGCTGGGTCCTCTGCTACCCCAGAGGCCCCACCCCTTTGCCCAGTGACAATCAACCGGTATCGGGTCGATGCACTACTGGACACTGGAAGCCTGGTGACCTAGTTGCTGAGACACCCCTCGGTAGCCGGAGATATCCGGGAGTATCCGACGGCGAAAGTGACCCTGGCTACGCCGTGCGGAGAGGTACGGCACGAAGTTGCCGTGGCGAGCTACATCCCATGCGATGTGATACTAGGAAGAGACTTCCCCCTGTTTAATTCTCTGTGGGCAAGACAAGCATGGACTGGAGGGGAGCAAGCCTCTCCAGAGCCTGAACCAGAGGACCCCTACTCTGGTATACCGGCGGTAGGGGTGACCAACACGGTTCAGAGTGTAACCCAGACAGTTTTCCCCTAGAGGTACTAGCCGGTGAAGTTGCTGAAACCATTACTGTTCCTGAACTTGAGGTGTCCAGGGTTGCTTTTGGGACAGGCCAACATCAAGATCCCACTCTGACCCAAGTCTGGGGTCAGGTAACGGTAGTAAATGGGGTACCCCAGAGCCATGGGACTGATATGCAGTTTCCTCATTTTTCAGTCAATCAGGAGATGCTCTACCGTTTTGATAAAATTCAGGGTGAAGTAGTTGAGCAGCTCATAGTTCCCCAACCCTTCCGCCAGGAGGTATTAAAAATGGCGCATTCCCATGTTCTAGGGGGTCATCTTGGTGTCAAGAAGATGCAGGACCATATACTAGACCGGTTTTATTGGCCAGGTTTGTACAGAGCCATACAGGTATTTTGCGAATCCTGCCCTGAATGTCAGCTAACCACACCCACAGCGAATTACCGAAGTCCGTTGGTACCGCTTCCAGTTATAGAGGTACCATTCGAATGGGTCGCTATGGATCTGGTGGGGCCCGTAGTGAAATCTGCCCATGGCCACCAACATATTTTGGTAGTAGTCGATTATGCGATCCGGTATCCTGAGGCCATCCCGCTGCGGCACACTTTGGCCAAACTGATTGCCAAAGAATTGTTTGCGATGTTCTGCCGCATCGGGTTGCCTAAAGAAATCCTTACAGATCAAGGTACTCCGTTTATGTCCAAGGTGACGAGGGAGCTGTGTAAATTGCTCAGGATTAAGCAGTTGCGCACCTCAGTGTACCACCCCCAGACAGACGGCCTGGTCGAAAGGTTTAATAAAACCTTAAAGTCAATGCTTAAGAGGGTGGTGTCTAAGGATGGGAAGGACTGGGATATGTTGCTGCCATACCTCATGTTCGCCATCAGAGAGGTACCGCAGGCCTCAACGGGGTTTTCCCCGTTCGAGCTGTTGTATGGCAGACACCCCAGGGGCCTTCTGGACATCGCTAAGGAAACCTGGGAACAGGAGCCTACACCTTATAGGAGCGTTATAGAGCACATTGCAGCCATGCAGGATAGAATAGCCACTATAATGCCGATTGTAAAAGAACATTTGGTAGAGGCTCAGGCTGCGCAAAGCCAGGCCTACAATAAGAAAGCCACTGTGAGAACTTTCTCCCCAGGGGACAGGGTCCTAGTGCTCGTGCCCACAGCCGAAAGTAAGTTCTTAGCCAAATGGCAAGGGCCGTATGAGGTGCGAGAAAAAATAGGAGAAGTAAACTATAAAGTATACCAGCCTGGGCGGAGAAAGCCCGAGCAAATATATCATGTAAACCTCCTAAAGGCCTGGAAAGACCGGGAGTCGTTGTGGGCAACGGAAGCCCTGGTGGTATCTAGCTCAAATGCAAACAATACACGATACACTAGCGGCAGCCTGGATCCGGCGGGTGAAGGGTCCCTCTGGATCCGCGCTGCTGCAGGTACACGTGTGGGGGCGGAACCGCGCTCCGGCCCAAATTCACTGTAATGGGGGTGGACCGCGAATCTGGCTGCAGCACGTTAACCCCTGCTGAGAGGTAGCCGGAGCGAAAATACAACAGTTACATGTTTTTACTTATCAAATATTTTGCTTATCAAATATTTTGTTACTCACCCTGCCATATCTCTGCGCGGATCTCTGGGCATTTGAATTTCAGGTCGGACCATTTCCGTTGGATCTGGCCCAGGGTCCGCACGGTGTGGAAACGATGGCGCAAGCCTTGGATCACCTCCTTCTTATGCTGGTTTGGATGGCGGTGTGTGCCATTGTAATCCTCTCTGTCCATCAGCCGGATCAGGAATTTCAGCTCTTCAGAGCTAAATGATGAGGATCTCCTGGATGCCATTTTCTAATATTCGCTCTGCCTCTGAGGAGTGCACGCCGCGGCCTCTCGTCGTGCGTGCCTGCGTATTACGTAATCACGTAGACAATAGTACGCTGAGGATTCATACGCTATTTGTACGCTCATGTGTACGTCTTCTAAGAAGTGAGTGTTCGCTAATAGCACATAATAACGTATATTTTGTATGCAAATACAACTAATCTATTCGTCGAATAAACGAATCTTAGGAAAAGTTCGGCGAATAATTTTTTGAATGATTCGCTCATCTTTAATGATGACATACCCTGAAGAGCAGACCGTAATAAAAAATTCTCGTCCTTTTGGTTAAGATCAACTGTCGCATATGTTCTTATCAGTATCGGGGCTGGTTATGCCAGCGGGGGCCGGAATCGTTTACTTTAAAAAATTCGAGTGTTCAAAACAAACAGGGTTTCCTGTGTACTTGAGCTTTGAATAATGGAATAGGACTACAGAACGTACCAAAAATTTACGACTGACATGCTGCTGCAGAGGAGAGTGGTACAGTAACAGCAGCTGCAAGAGGCAGCAGTGGAATACATTTCAAGGCCACAGAGTGGGAGAGGCAGCAGGAGTCGTATTGATTTTGAGATAGAACATACAATGGCACAGTGACATACAATGGGAGCAGTGGCGTAGCTATAGGGCCCCCCTTGCCACTTGCAGGGCCGCACTGCCAATTGGCCAGGTGCGGCGCGGCCCTGCGGACAGTTGGCGGCGGGGCAGAGGGAGATGAGCGCTTCCATTGTGGAAGCGCTCATCTCCATAGTCATCTGTGGGGAGGGAGAGGCGTCTCCCCTTCCCGTTCCTCTGATAGGCTGCAGGCCTAGTGCCTGCAGCCTTTCAGAGGCCGGCTCAGGCGGTGCGATGACGTCATCGCGCCGCCTGAGCTGTACAGCGCGGGACACAGGCCGGAAGAGGCCTGCATCGCATCGCTGCCAGCTCCATGGAGGTAAGTATTAGTGTTTATTTTTTTTATTGTAGCACGGACCGGAGCTCTATTGGGGGACATGGGGGC